>DWJZ01009306.1:0-10791 GCA_018249125.1 Asbolis capucinus
TCCGTCGTTGTCCCCCCTAACCAGGCCACCTCATCACAGGTCCCGATAACCGTTCCTTTCCACACCGTTTGCTCCACGTCATGAGGATTGAATACTGGTACCATCACGACATTGGCGTTCCTAAAGTCCTGGCTGGCATTTACGGTGCATCCATAATTATGTCTATGTAGACGACTTTGTATCAACGTACCTGCCACGCGGGTAAAGCCGGGGCGGAAACTAGTAAAGCACATATTACCAATAATATTGTGTGTGTACGGCCTATATATTGATGCTAGGGCCCGTCCGCCGCTTGGCTGGCGTGGTATGTTAATAAAAAATAGACCATGTTTTATTCCAGACTACAATCTATTTCTGTACCAAATTTCATTCGGATCTGTTGAGTAGTTGGAAAGAAAGAGGAGCAAATAAACTTTCGCATTTATAATATTACCAGAAATTGCCTCCGCTTCGCTTCGGAAAGAGAGTTGTCCAGTGGTTTCATAGTTGCCATACAAATTTTAACCTATTATCCTGTCAGAAGTAAGCCATGGATAAAAAATATCCTATAATCATTCTCAGGTTTTCGACTACGACTATGTTTTATCTAAAGTTTCATCTAAATCTGCACGCATCAACTCATCAACCATGTGTCAGCTCGATACTCGATCGATACCAAAACCTTTTCCACAGGACTGTGAAAATGGTTGCTAAAGATCAGTCATCTCCTACCATTTCATGGTCTATAAGACACAAACAAACAAACATTGATTTTTGTTATAGATTGAATGAAATTAATTTAATAAGAACATTAAATCGAGTGTCACCGAGGCTTTATGTACAACTTGTACGGATTTAAAACGATCTTCAGGGATTCGTAGTTCGAGATTTATATTGTATTTGGGATATCATAAAACTCTGTTTATTGGGTTGTAAACTGTTTCTTAACGGAAATTTATCTGGCTTCCACACTCCACCACGCCGTTCCAATACGGATTGGTGGAGGGGTTAGTGGGCAAACCAAGTGTCGGAAGTTTTTATGTCGCCTGAAGGCCTCTGACAGGGCTTAACGATTGCTACCTAACGACAACGGGACCGACGGCTTTATATGCCCTCCGGAAGCGTTCATAAAATTTTCGCCACCGACCGACCGCGCCCGCTGTCGCTTAACCTGTTTGTTCGACCGATTACAAACAGAATTAGCTGAAGACTATGAAGGGAAATCCATCTAAAGGATTGAAATGGTTTCCTTAAATCGCTTTATAGTACAAAATTTGCATACATTTTCTGTACTAGGCGAATAAGTGACCATTACCGACTCTGTGTGCTTCAGTTAGATTTTTGCTACTCAATTAAACTAACTCAACTGACTTAACTTAAAAACATTTGGTTATATCAGTATTTATAGATATATACTTTTATAAGTTTCATATGTATGTTAAGCGTTGCATTGTCCATCAATCAGTAATAGCGTTTTAAACACATGGTCCTTCGAGCCGGTATAAAACGAAATTTATTGTTTCCCGCTAAAGTTATCAGGCCCTCATCGCATTGATTATAATTAACCATAATTAATTATGTTAATGCGTTTGTTGTAATTTGATGCGTCGTTTATTATGGAAGTTTCAAAGACATTTTTGTGATATCGACCGAGGGAGTTAACCTTTAGTGATGTTCCGGGTCATGTGTTCCGTTAGTGGTGAGTGAATCTTGCAGTCATTGTTTTAGTATAAATTGTGTTATATAAACTATGCTAATGTTTTATAGAGTAAATATTTGTTTGGTTGTGGTGAACAGGCTCACTACCGAGTCGATTTAAAAAAAATATTTTACTATTAGAATTCTACTTTATCCCTGATGAACATAGGCTAAAAATATTCTCAACAATGTTAGCTGCCGTGTGAAAACCTCGATAATTTTACCCAATGTGTGAAAACTTTCCAAAAACTTCCTTATATTGACAAGCCGGTTGGTCTAGTGGTTAGTGAACCTGACTACTACACCGGAGGTCGTGGGTTCGATTCCCATGCAGGTCAAACTTTTCTGTGATGAACAGGAATGTTTGTTCTGCGTGTCTGGGTGTGTAATAGAAATTATCTATTTAAGTATGTATTTAAAAGTATATACGTATGTTTATCAGTTGTCTGATCACCATTGCACAAGCTAATACTTAGTTTGGGGTCAGATGGCCGTGTGTGAGTTCTCCAAAGATATTTATTTATTATTATTTATTGTTATATCACTCACACTGTGGAAATTATTGACAATAGAGCAGAGTGATGTGCTACAGTTTTGTAGAGGACATCAATATCTACGAATAAACTGTTACAGTTATGTCACAATAACTACTATTTTTGGAACTGGTTCATCTGAAGCGAATTTTCTAGTTGTCTTTAAAAACGTTTGTAGCTTACATTCATACTCTTTAAAATATACAGTACAAATAAAACCCATGACCAAAGAACAAACATATATCTGTGTCACGAAACTGCCTTGACTAGGCAGCGAATGAACGCTTTTTCCCTTCGAAAGCGGAGTTAGTAGTTTATAATATCGTCATTCATAACTCTTTGTTGTTAGCCACATGAAATCCTACTAATATTATAAACTAGTGGCCACCCGCGTGATCTATATGTATAAAAATGAATGTTTCTGAGTTTGTTTGTTTGTCCGTTATAGCCTCTGAACGGGTAAGAGATAGAGCACAGGTCTCTTTAGCAACTTTGTTCGGAATTCTCTGGAATAGGTTTTGATTCCAAAATGTAATCAATGGAACACATGATTGATGGCTTATTGCGTAGGATCTCACACGGGGACAGCTAGTGAGTTTTAAACGAAAACCTGGATGAATAATTGATCCCAATTAATAATCCCGGGATTACGATTCCTATGTAATTCTTTTATTGGGAAAAGTTTTACTATTATTGAACTAAACTCAGGAACACAGTACGAGTATATTCACTACACAGAGTGAAAGGGAGATTAGTGCTGGAGGATTCTTCGTTCCATTTTGGTCCCATGTTCCTTAGAGAAAACTATTCAGTCCCTAGTAGCTGAACCCGCTTCTTCGTACGCGCAGGAGTTTTATCCGAGTAACTCCTGATCCCACGGGATTTCCAAGACTAATTAGTTTAAGACAGACTTGTTTTATATTAATATGTTTGTTTAGAAGTTGTACCCATACGCGTAGAAGTTTTTCCCGCGTAAATTCCGATCCCGCGGGTTTTACGGGATAAAAACGATCCTATATGTTAATCCAAACCCTCTGTGTGTGCCAAATTTCATTAAAATCGGTTCGGCAGTTTTACCGTGAAGAAGTAACAACCAAACAAGCCAACAAACATACAAACTTTCGCATTTATAGCATTAAAAGTAAATTTTTTGTATCATAATGTTTTTTTTTATGTTGTATGTGTTCTTCTAAGTATAAAAAATGTTATTTAAAAAGCTCAAAGTGCTGCGGTTTGCTCACCCCTGCTCGTTGCGAGTCTTGAGACGATGATCTTAGGCTAATATCGGTTCATTAATATATGCTAGTCATGTCACGGTTCCATGACCATGCGCGTAGAACTGGATAATGCATTAGTACGCACCCTTATTTCTTCTCATTATTGTGCAGACGCGTTTTTATTTCATAGGTTTTTGTTGTGAATCGTGATTTATTTATGTATTAATTTCCCGGTCGTGGCTTCGCGCGATATGCTTGTAAAAAGTCTATGTGTTATTCAAGGCTACAATCTATCTCTGTGCCTAGTTTCATTCAGATTTGTTTAGTATAGTGTAAAAGAAGGACAGATGTCCATCCGACCGAAGTCACAAATTTTCGCATTTTTAATATTAGTAGATATGGATGTATATTTTGGCTGTTCAGTTACTTTGTACCCCTAAAGCTGCACACGCCAGTTCAGCCAAGTTTTGGAAGATTATTGTAGCAGGGAGTTTGTTTAACTAACGTTAGATCGATTGTTGAGCGTGCCTTCTGAGGTACAGAAACTATAAATTGATTGTTCTGGATCTCCAAGAGACCTTATTGATCTCATGACCTACATGAAAATATAAAATTTTCTAAAAATTACTATATTTTATTTTAGGGAATTAAATTATAAGAAATCCTTTAACAGAAAACTCCTACGGTTCACAAGGAATTCCTGAAGAAATTATAATGCTTTACTTATTAACTGCGCAGTTATTAATTAGATCTTTTGATGAAAACAAAGATATTATTAACGGTTATTTAATTAGACATTCATTGGTCGAACACAGTATTACTATCTGTGCGTCAGTTTGACGCAGCGGAACTGAGGCCGGTATTCATAAAATATACTTGTGTATGGTGTGATTCAAGTCACAGCAAAATGTGTCTTTTACAAGCTTTTATTTAAGTTGCAGTGTATGTATGTTTGTATATCAGTATATTTGTTTGTTACGGGTGAAATCTTGTAAACATAATTAGACCCACTTCCTCTTAAACTACTGTACTGGAATTTAGCATACTGCTTCAGTTCCGATGACAATGCATTTTTATGATAAGTATGACCTGATACTACATTTAGAATAGGTTTCAGAGAAGGAAACTCCTGAACGGTTTACAGTACAGTTATGATTTTTTGTGTATTTCTTTGTATTAAGGATCTATAATGAAAGCGTGTGTTTTTTAAATATTTTAATTAACCATGTTACTACTATGTATACGTCATTTCAAGTTATCCAAAATACATTGTATTTGACAGATGCCAAAGATAGAAAATAAAGATTTTATTTTTTTCTATTTGACACGTGCATTTCTTAAAATAGTGACTTTACATAGTACAAGGTAGGCTTACTTTGGGATCAGATGGCCATGTGTGAGTTGTCCTCATATATGTATATATTCTTTTAACAGTAAGAACATACTTGAAGTATCATTGGCCGCCTGTTCAGCACGGGTCTTGATGTTTGAAGAGGTTTAGAGCATACTCTTTTCTATGTGGTGGTTCATTATTCATATTGGCATTTGCCAACCCAAATGTTAGTTGAAACAACCCAAGGCTTATGACAAAGCTCAACAATTGTCATCTGATGCTAACTGAGCTTTACATGCCCTCGGAAGGACCAAATTTTTGTTACAGGCGCTAATCAACTTTTCTCGCATGGTAAGCTCTTTCGCTCATTAACAGTCAATAAGTGCTGTGAAGATAGGTATAGTTGATGAATACTGGTGCAAAGCACGCGTCAGCCAAGCCCGAGTGCCTCCGACATATCCATTACGGATCTCGTAATCGCTAACAAATTGTCCACGGTTTTTGTTGACGTGTATTGACGTGTGTTTTATTAACATTGCTGGTTTTTGTTCGAGCCCGTGTTGTTTGCTCGTGTTCGATAGAAAAAAATACAATGCTACGGTCGGCGTGATTTGTGTTGCGTAACAGAGCCTTACTGGCCGAAGAATGAAAATTTTATATTTGAAGTAAATTTTGAATGTGGAACTGCCTTATAGGAATAGGCGAAATGAATGGACCCGCAAGATGATACCGGTATAACAAACATTTAATCGATTTATTGAAAGCGAAACAACCCAAAAAGGTAGTTATGAAGAAATTTTAAGGCTCAAGAAGAAAAAAATATTTTGAGATATAAACAATTTTAAACCGTAAAGTTTAAATATTATCTAATTTATAACTTATAATCTGTACGCAATTAATGGTTGCGTTGAAATATCAGAGCCCTACTGCCTCGGCTTTCTAATATAGAGGCATTTTACTAGACGCTGTTTGTGACTGTCTAGTCGGTGATACAGAGCCCCCGTGCCCGCACGTGTGACAAATATACTTTTGTTCTGCGGTTGTAGGTGTTTGTATGTCCAATATTGGTTGTCCATGCCGTTTTTTTATCGAGTAAATAAGTATGTATAAAGTTTTTATGGTTTCATATTTGACCATGATGAATTTTCATACAATATTTCCTATGCCTGTTTCAACCCATTCATGCATTTTTTCAAAATAATGTATGTATATATATCTATAATCTTTATAGTTCTAATCTATCTCTAAACCAATTTTCATAAAAATCGGTCCAGTAGTTTACTCGTAAAAGCGTAAAAAACAGACATTACTTTTTCATTTACAAGATTAGTAAGGAGTGTTATAATAATATTTGTAGGATACAATATTTCATCTATAAGGTATCTGACACAGGTACTTAGTCATGAATGTTGATAATTGGTTCAGAATACCACCTGCCGACTTTAACTTTTTGCCATTTATTGTGGCCGAGCGATGAACTCAACTTATTAATTATACTGAGCTAATACATTTATAATCACTTTATACATTTAAATAACTTATACATTTTTATAACATATACATTTATAAATCAACGATGTATGTTGTAATGTATTCATAGTGTTTATTGTGCGTGTAGTTCAACGAGGGGATTGTAATTGGTTGAGTTTTCTATGGGTTAAGATGGGTAATCTGTTTTTTTTATATTCAAAAAGTTGGCACTTGACTACGAAACCACCTGATGGTGAGTGACGACATAGTGTTTGATGGTAAAACGCACTATTTTAATAAAAGCCTATTCAATCTGGACTTGATGATATTTACGTTATAATCAAACGGGAATACCGACGCCGGCAACTTATTCCAATACTTCGCGGTACGTATGATAAAGGACGATGCGAAACGCGACGCTTCATTGATCATTCATCATCATTGCAATAACTGTTACACCACGCTGGTCAAGGGCGGGTATTTTACCCACCTTCGAGTTCTTTCAGTAATGCAGGTTTTCTCACGAGATTTTCTTCACCGTGGCGAGTCATAATCAACTTCTGATGTGCACAGAACTTTGAATGAGGACTTTTTTAATGTTCCTTACATGGTTTTGATATGGGACAGCCGTGATCATTCAAGTTCAATAATGATAATAATTATAGGCGATTCTGAGTCAAGTTGATAAACAGCGCGCGTGCGAAAACGGGTAATCGCTAGTGGCAAAAAATTCAGAGCTTCCATCGTTACGAACTGCACGTAAAAGACATTGGCGAAGGGTCAACATCGTTAGATATCTTCGACTTATAATTACGAAATTTGGGGGGGTCAGGTTCATATTTGTGGACACCAATCTGTACTGGAGCAGCGTGGTGGGATAACAGCACAGATAACAGCAGTTAACGCCCTTCCAATGTCGATTATTGGAGGAGTTATTGGCGAAACTGTCGAAACCCAATGAAAACTATTGGAAGTTTTTTTATGCCGTTTGGTGACCCCTGACAAGGCAAGTTGCCTGTAGTGGTCACACATCCTTCCCGCTTAAAGCGCTAGATCACTTTGTATCGATGTAAGACTGCCTATAGACGCATCAATATTACATGTAGCAATAATTTTGGCTTCGACGGAAGTGAAACGTCAGACGGTTTCATTGTTATATGAGAAACAGGGATGTTGTGGAGTTCTGGTACCGTAACCGAAACTATTGGATATCAGATATAAAAAAATATCTGTAACCGGAATCGTATCCGTTAGAAAAGCTTCGGGTAAGGGTGGAGTGTAAATAAAAAATATTGCGACAGGTTTTTGTTTCACCGTTCGCGCGGGTCAAGTGAGCCTTGTAGTTTTTTTGCTATTTCTAGTCATAACAAAATATAACATAACTGTGTTCATTGCCAGGCAATTCTTTGTTTACTAGTTAACCGTAACCGAAGCTGTGATACTAAGAGATATTCCGAAGTAATTACATACCTGTGGCGACAACGCACAAGTCACGTGATTACGTCACGACAAAACTTGCGATCGATGTCATACATTAACTTATTCTACATAAAAAAATACCCGTATCCGAAACAGTTCTTTAGTCCTATATCCGTATCCATATCCGAATTTTCATATCCAGAACATCCCTGTTGAGAAAACGTTGAGCACGGTAGTACAACGTATTAATATGTAAGAGAAATTTCTATACAGCAACGGCGGAGGACCCCTCAATAATAGATTTGTTAACTCACTCCTATGCACCGGCTTTGAAAACGCTTCTATGACTCTCGACTTCATTAATTTAGTAGCGGGGGCTTTGTCATGGTAATAAGGCCGGTAATCGAATGTGGGACAGCCGTCTAGACTCCGGCACTCGAGAAAAAATTTATCATTTTACGGCGCAGGGACCCTAAGTGAATAATATTTAGTCATTTTGTTTTTTCTCTTTATGCGAGAGTGCTGTGTGTAAGATTAATGTTTTATCGATTTTTGTTTTATCGAGTTTTGTATTAATTGACTTGTAATCGATTATTGGTTTATTTTTAACTTAACTATTTAAATATTAACTATAATGTCTTTCTATTTAATATGTCTACATGGAAGATTTTATAAGCTACTAGCTGTACTCGGCACGGGTTGCTAGGCATCGAGACATCAACCGTGTATCCGATGGATATAGTCTTGGTACCAAAATCTTTTCCAGAGAATTCTGAGCAAAGTTGCTAAAGACATCAATGCTCTATGTTCTCAGAATCGATAAAGGACAAACAAAACAAACATTGAGTTTTATATAAAACATATATAGTACATGTAATTTTTCAGTGATAAATAAAATCCTTAAAAACTATGTGAAACTATGAAAAACCCTTAAAAAATATGCTTTAATCAATTTTCTATTCTGTTTACGTCTGTTTACGCCTTTCTGTGTATGTATGTTTATCGGTTCACAAGCTAACACTTAGTTTGGGACCAGTGTGTGTGTGAGTTGTCCTTGCATATAAAAAGGCACTAACCACTTATTTAGCAATGCTTTCTGTATACTAAAAGATAAATAATTATACTTAACATAAAGATAACACGTCCTTGGGCAACAATTAGCAATGTTAAGTATTATTTAAGTTCATAACAGAATGCAAGTGATATTGAACCTGCATCCTAACAAAAATGTTGTAAATTGGGGCGATAAAAATGGCCCGACGTGATCGCAGGCATTCCGCGCAGGTCATCGAACCTCGCCCAAACGCGCCGATCAAAGAACCAATGTTTTTTTTTTCTTTTCGATAGCGGATTGACAAACGCGTCGGACGTGTTATGCCATTAAGAAACTTTAATGGTCGCTCAGGTGACTGGAACTGTTTACAATGTGCATCGTGTAACTACTAACTGTAATGTGTTTTTTTTTTGTTTTGTTACTTTTTTTTGGATGTTAACTTTTGAACGTTTTTTTTCTTTTTGGTGGTGTTAACGGTTGAAGATGACTTAGTGACCCTGTTTTTGATGAGGTTACAGGTTCGATTATCGTTTGGGCGGCTATTTAATAAGAAATATAAAGTATTGTAATATATAACTCATCGCGAATATCTCGAAGAGCTTGAAATGTGGATGAAAGTTTGTAGGGTAGTTCATGATCGTCGAATACAAAACCATTTATTAAATAAAAAATTAAAAAAAAGTTTTAGTGTTTTTGAAATTTCGATCTTTGGGCTGACGAAAACTGTTCCACGCGGACGTAGACGCGGGAAAAAGTAACCCGTGACATAACACCATAATTAAGGTGAGAATCGGTGCTTACAAATGAAGCAATTCACATAGATACTGTATTTTATTGTTTTATGTCGTTTTATTGATATGTTAATTATACTAAATGCTTTAGTTTAATTATATCTATTTGAAGCATTCTAGCTACTGTCTAAGCTTTCGAAATTATTTTTTTTTTATCTTTTTTAGTTATTTTTTTTAACTAGCGTTTGCTGTGAACAATAGTAGAAAAGGCATTTGTGTCGAGGCCCTCTCGTGTAGTTGGTGTCTGTGGCACGGGGTCCCGGGTTCAACAGGAGTAGGTCTATGTGTTAGATAAATGTTCTCTGGTCATGAGCGGTGACGTCATATTTGTATTCTACACTAGACCATAGAAGGCATCCTAGGGCACGGTATGAAAGTGTAGAGTTGATTTATTTATAATTGAAATTCTGCTAATATTATAAATCCGAAAGTTTGAGACGATATATGGATGTTTGTTACTCCTTCACGCAAAAACTACTGAATGGATCCGGATGAAAATTTTCACAGGAATAGATTATAGCCTGAAATAACACATAGACTACTTTTTATCAACATACCACGCGGGCGAGGCCGCGTGCAAACCCTAGTATTTTTTTGATTCTCTCCCGAACGATTCGTGTGAGAGCGTTGTGCGGACATAAAATACAATTGTTTTCAATCTGACGGTTGTAATGCACCGTGTAATTGGTTAAGTTCTAGACTGTGATGTGTTACACACACATACTGCACAGCTGGGCGCGGACTGTGTGACAGGCCGGTACGGTCATCGTTTGATGGCTCGGTGTGCTAATATGTACATATGTGTGTGTGTGCGTGCGTGTGTGTGTGTGTGTGTGTGTGTGTGTGTGTGTGTGTGCGTGCGTGTGTGTGTGGTCTACTCATGAATTTTGAATAATATTATTTTTACGTTAAATAAGTTAGCACTTGACTACGATCCCACCTGATTGTATGCGGCGATGAAGTCTTCGATGACAAAGCGCACTAACTTAGTAGAAGCCTATTCACTCTTTACTTATAATACGAGTATATTGTTAATGAACGTAACTTGTAAGGGGACGAGTTAATTAGTTAAAACTTATTAATGGTAGTTTGTAAGTCTGTAAGAATTAGCACTATTCGAACCCAAGACCGTTTAGAATACACGAAGTTTTATAAAACGCTAACATAGTCTGCTCTTACATGTGTACGTACACGTACACATAAAGCCTAAAACCCGAGATAAAACAAAACTCGATCGGGAATCGAACCTGCACTTCACAACTTCCGCAAATAGAACCTTTTAATTCGTAAAACAAAC
>DWJZ01009307.1:0-10790 GCA_018249125.1 Asbolis capucinus
TTTTATATATGTTACCTCAGAACTGTTTACTGAGTGGACTGATTTTGATCATTATTTTTTTGTTTGAAAGCTGGTATTTGTCGTGTTGCGCTATCTTGGGCGCCATCTGAAGAGTAGTTTTTGAGTTATTGTAACGCGTTACTAAGGCTACGACTACGTTGATAATGTTCCTATTTTATTTCTTGACGAAGTTATTTGAAGTTGGTTTTTTTAAAAGATTAAGCCCCGTCGAATTGTGTTGTACAACTTGGAAATTTACGTAAGATTGACGAAAGCTGCAGAGTGACGAGCGTTTCTTTGCTACTTTTTTATGGACTTTAGTCAGATCTATACCATATTGACTGTTTTAAAACGGGCCCCAAAGAAAAGGAAGGAGCAAAAGTAGAAGTGATTTATGATTAGTCAGTATAACGTAAATAAATATCTTTGAACCACTCACACACGGCCACCTGATCCCAAACTAAGCGTTAGTTTGTACTGTGATCAGACATCTGATAAATATACATATATATTTTTAAATGCATTCTTACATATATATTTACACTCAAACACACATAACAAACATTCCTACTCATCACAGAAAAGCCTGTCAAGTAAAAGGTACTATGGAGGTAAATAGGTCTTTCAGCAAGCTACAGTATTCCGTTTTTTTTGCGTCTTCCGCTGCTATTCGGTCTTTCACTTCCTTCGTCAAGCAACAAGTTACTCTCACGTTACTGGTACTGGAATGGGCTACGCTGATCACTTACTCTCACGTTGAATTACCTCGTTTACCTTTCCTTCCATCCTTGAGCGTTTGGATATCTTGCTGGACATAGGTCATTTGAATTTTCTCATCATTTGCTTTTGCTTATGATATAAAAAAATTGAAGGTTTTAACATGTCTTCAAGTGTAACTAACACCAAAAGACAGCAGAGTACTCAAAGTTACAAATCAGTACATTGACATTCAATCGCGCGCGAGTGCCAAATGTATGCGCATACATTCCCGCCCCATTTCCGAGTGGACGAAGATAAATATATACTAGAAATGACTGTTGCACGTTCATGATAGTGATGGAAGAAAGTAATATAAGTGGGAAAAAAACAATTAAATATATGTATAAAAGAAAAAGAAAATACATTAATTTATAAAAGAAACGTTTCTTTTAATTGTTTTTTTTTAATCCTACTCATATTATAAACCCGAAAGTTTGTGAGGATAGATGCATGGATGGATAGATGCATGGATGGATATATGGATGGACGGATGGATGGATAGATAGATAGATAAAGGGTTGGATAGATGCATGAATGGATGGATAAATGGATGAATGGATGGATGTTTGTTACTCCTTCACGCAAAATCTACGGAACGGATCTGAATGAAATTTAGGACAGGGACAACACCTAGACTAGTTCTTATCACTGTACCGTGTGATCAAGGCCACATCCACACAGCCACAGGCGAACCATAGTTATACTATATATGTATATATATTGTCATTGGTAATACTACTAAGTAGCGTTATTTCAATCAACGAACAAGAAATTTCACCAGACGTTATTCTGCGATAATGTAGCAAGATCTAGAAACGCATTTCCACCGTAATAACATCACTATTCATTCATGTTGTTTTAAATGATTTATTCAATACCTGTACAGCAATTAAATATACTTGGATTGAAACCAATTTTAGTTCATATTCTGACATAAAAGCGATAACAATACTTCAGGTTAGCATTAATTATCAAATGACTTAATTGACGGCTTACCAACATAAAATAATAATTAAGAAACTTTTAAGTGGCCTGATTGATTACAAAATACAGGAATGAATGATTTGCACATTAAAGATATTTTTAAACGACTTTAAAAAAGGTGGAGGGTCTCGATTCGTGTGTATTTTTAATTTATGTTACCTCAGAAATTTTTACTGAGGAGACCAATTTTCATTATTCTTTGATCGAATGCTGGTACTTGAAATGTGGTTTCATTTTATTTTGGGCGACATGTGATGAACAGTTTTGGAATGATTCTTTCTTTTAATATTCTTCTTTTAATTCTTTACCTCATAACTTTTGATTGGGTGTATCGATTGTGATGATTTTTTATTCAAAAAGTAGTACTTGTCGCATAATTCCATGTATATATGCTTTTAAGTTATCCTTAATAATGCGTATTTAAGTGGCTGGGATTACGTTGACAATAATATTTTCTAGTATTTACTTATCGGAGTTATTTTAAGTAGGTTTTTTTTAATGATACAAAAGATTATCAAGAATAAAATTATTGTCATATCTAGTACATACGTTATATTACAATGACATAAATTGTCCGGAAGAATATCGGAAATTTATATTCCGACATCGCCCAGTAATTGTTCGAATATTATGTAAATGGAAATTCGAAATTAAACTGTTTTTAAAAATGTATACATAAATATTACAATTGAAAATACAACATTAACATGATAAATGACCCAATTCAAAATCGCCCTCTTCGAACCTAGGTCATCAAGTTGATACAGGAATTGGTGACCTAATAGCAAGAGTTCTGTTCACCTCTGGATTCCAGGGCCAATTTCGTCCAATCTGACGAGTCCAGACTTAGTGTTAGGCGATCAAGGGCTACCGACGAAACGTTTCTAGCCCAGCGACTTGTTTCGATTGTAAACGAGAAAGAAAACAGCGGGCGCGGTCGGTATTAGTGGCAAATATTTTTTGTTTTTTTGTCTAAGGTGTTGGGTGCGCTAACTTAGTAAATGCCTATGCACTCTTCTCTTGAAGACTCCCACATCATACGCCCGGGAACACCGACGCAGGCAAGCTATTCCAATCCTTCGCAGTACTGTGCTTCGGAGGACACGTAAAGGCGTCGGTACCGATTTTCATCGTTAGATAGCTAGTTAAGCCATGTCAGAGGCCTTCGAACGGCATACAAACTTCCGTAACAAGGCCTCCAATCCGCAAAGAAGCAGCGTCCCGGCTCTTAACCTCGTCAGTATGAGAGACCTATGCTTCTTATTGGACATTAATGTTTTTTTTTATATATTCATTAAGCTAATGCTTGATTACGATACCACCTGAGTGGCAACATAGTCTTTGATGGTAAAGCCCACTAAATTAATAAAACCCTATTTACTCTTGACTTGAAGACATTTACGTTATAATCAAACGGGAATACCGACGTGGGCAACTTATTCCATTCCTTCGCCGTACGGATGATAAAGAACGAGGCGAAACCGCGACGTTCATTCAGATGGTGTGCTTACGACGAAGGGATGACCTGCCGTGCGTCGGCTCGTTCGATGATGGGTTGAAGCCTTTTCGAAGATGATAACGATCTAGAAACTCAATGAAAAATGAATGCTAATAAACAAATGTGAGTAACTAACAGAATAGGATTTACTGCAGTTTAGCTTCTACGAAATGTGAAGATTTTCCATAAATTCAATTTACAGCGTCAAACGAAGTCGCTCGTGCAGGATAAGTCCAGTTCCATTTGAGTCAGCTTTAATAGTTTTTCCGGTAAAATCCCAGAGGTAAATTGATTTAACTTTTGCTCCGTTACTGCAGATAAAACCGAGTAGTTTTTTGTGTATGCCGCTTTAGAAGTAGGATTTATCTTTAATGCAGTTGCTCTGACGCAGTTTGCAGTTGATCTGACGCAGAGTCTAGTAGTCTGATCTAGTCGAGTTATAGGAAGAGGATACAGAGATATGTCTAATTCCCCAATAATAATATATGATAATAATAAATAATAATATATAATATACTAATAATAAAACTGTAACGGGGTCAATTCTGTACATTGTTTGAAATTTTCGGTTATTATTTGAAAATTTCGATGCAGAGAGCCTTTTTATCGATATAGATACCAAATTTTTTTTTTGATTTATGGTCTTTCTGTCTGTCTGTTCGGGCTTTACGCAAAAACCACTGGACAGATTTAAATGAAATTCGGCTTAGTCGTAGTTTAAAACCCGAGAATAGATATAGAATAGGTTATATCCCAGGAAGTGACTTAGTTGCCACAGGATAACAGGTTAAAATTAGTATGGCAACTCCGAAAACAAATAACCACTTTGGATGAAATTTTGCATGTTTGTAGCTTATGTAAGGGCAATGGTTATAGGATTCTTTTTACCCCAGACGACTGCTTTGTTCCCATGGGATAATAGGTTAAACTTAGTATGACGACTCTGAAACCATTCTTCTTCCGTAGCGAAGCAAGGATTTCTAGTCCTTAATAAAAATAGTTTTCAAGGATAACCAGGATCGAGTTGAGAGTCAAGCTTTTCCTAAATTTATTTATTACTGAAGAGGCACCGATGCTTTTGTATGAGATCCTGGAGACTCCCAATATGCGTGGAAAGTCTGTTTAGGGAGGTTTTAGTCGCAAATTAACTTCGACAATTAATAAAATGAGATTTTACGTGATTGTTTACGTAGCCATTTAAATATGCAAGATTAAGAATACTTCAAAAAAGAATCGTCGAATGAGGCTACAATATAATGAGACTTCTGATGAGTTTTCGAACAAAACAGACTATTAAAATCCAAATACTATTAGTAAAATGTTCTGAGTAAAACATTTATAAAAAAGAATACACACGAATTGAGAAACTTCTCCTTTCTTGAAGTCGGTAAAAAAAAATTTAAAATCAAATGACTTCAGGAGCACTTACCTACATGAGCTAGCATAAAGTAAAATAAAATGAAAAAAAGCAGTTTTCAAAAATGCGTAAGTGTTCAGAACCGGCCCGAAGTGCTACTGTAAACCTGTAAAATCTCAACTCATAGGCAAGGGATATTAGTTTTGTTATAAATGTCAAGGATCCATGGAAATGATCCGCTCTGCTCCCCGTTCCCATCGGGCTAGTAATAAACCTTTGTAATAGATTTAAGTTTTGTTATTAAAAAGAGTACTGGAAGTTTTTTCCGCCGGCTTTTTTTTTCTTCCAGCCTACACTAGAGTACGTAGTGTTGTATTCGTTTCTAAAACCGATGACAGATAGGTATTATCCATCGAGTTTTTAGGATTTATGACAGACTTTTTTTTATAAATTTGGTTAATAACTTTGTAGGTGATGTAAGGACTTTTTATTGTTAAATTTTTACCTTCGTTAAGTGAGCTTTGGGTTCCTAGGACGAAATAAATGCATTTCATTTCATTACCATCACAGTATCGCATTTGCAACCTTCGAAGCTATAAAGAACTTTAGCTGGTAGTATAATGAGCACAAGAGCCTCACATATTCAGTATTCGTATTTATTTAAGTGGGCCGAAGATACCCGAAAACTCCCGAGGCGTATAAAACTACGTAAAACTTTGATGAGATCACGCGTATGGCGAATAACCAATACATATTGCAGCAAGACTTTTATTGACTTTTACTAGGGTATTTGCTATTTCCTCTGCCGTTGCGAGGAATTTGTGGTTTTTCTATGTTTTTATAGGATTATACCGATATTGGGGAAAGTGGGGGAGTGTAAGAAATCGTTGCCCATACTGTTGCTTGATATTTGTTGCGTCTTTCTGTTATGTATGCGAAAGGTCATGGGTTGGAAATGGGTTTCTAGTTCTTTCTCTAGATATTTTGAGGATTGCAATTTTATAATAATTGAATGTAATCCTTATGTGGAGTAAAAATAATATTTTTTATTGAATTTGTACGTACATATGTACGAATATACACATACTTTGTTGTGAATCCTCTGATCTCTGAGGTAGTCAAAACTAATTCAGAAACCAGCATCTTCTCCCATTTATAAGTCTGTTGTTAAACCAAGAAAATTACTAATAGATACTTATCGTATCATTATGTATACGCATTGTAACGTTGGCAAATTTAACATAATTAAACGACATAGCAGAAGATATAATAAACAAGGTTTATTAAAAAGTTTAATTATAGATCCATAATGTAAAGAAACACAAAATTTCATAACTGTATTGTAAACCGTTGAAGAGTTATCTTGTCTGGAGCCAATCCTGAACGTAGTATCAGGTCATGTTTGTCATAAAAATGCATTGTCATCGGGATGAAAACTTTATGCAAAATTTCCACTCCTTAGTGTAAGAGGAAGTGGGCTAATTAAGGTTGCAAGATTTGACCCGTAACAAAATACAATACAAATATACTTACATATACAAATATAAACTGCAAATTAAATAAAAGGTTTTAAAAAAATAATCAGAACTACCAGATTACTTTTTAAAATTAAAATACTTCCAACTGCTTTTGCTTTATTACCACGCCACCTATGAATAAACCTAACATATAATTTACTGTAAAGTTAGTGTTCCTATATTATATACCTATTGCTGTATATTAGAAAAATTAAAAAATTGCAGATTATTATTCTCTAAGTATGGTTATGAGAAATAAAATAACTGGTTTTGGTGCAGAAAAATTATATACCAAATCGATGATTCAGTAAAGTAGTAGAGCCAAACGTAAAAGGGAAAAAATGTAATATGACTTTTATGTAGCAAAGTTGTCATAATATATATTTTTTTATATTAAATAAGTTAGCGCTAAACTACGATACCACCTGATGGTAAGTGGCGACGTATTCTTTGATGGTGAAGCGCACTAACTTAGTAAAAAAACTCACTCTTATATAAAATAAAGATATGTGTACATTCACTCCTGTCCATGACAATGCGCTCACTGAAATTCAGCGCCGTGACAAACGTTGCGGTTTTGTGTTGAGGGAGTCCCAATCACTGGTACTACAATACACCAATGCATTAGCACACTTAGCTACTGTTAATTTATGTTGAGACTTGTTATTTCGTCATTTATTTACCTTGTTGTTTTTAGCTATTATAATTTTTCTCGCCAACTTCGTATGTGTATTTTTTTAAATTTTAGAATTTCAGTATAAGATTTATTGTTTTGCAGAAAACAGAAATAAAAGTATTTTTAATATTGTTGTTTCTGATTGACGAAAACTTTTAGTCATAGTTAAAAAAAACAAATCATAATACGCGAGATAACAATGGAATTCTGCAAAAACATCATTCGTGATTAAAAAATCTCAGTGGAACGTCAAGTGCTCCCATAATCCACTAGGCATAATCCGGAACTCATCAGGGAAATACATTTTGAAATGCAATAGTGTCGTTACAACGGTTGACATTCCAATTATCAAGTTGAAACTGGTTTCAACCGATCCATCCCGGTTGTCTGAGCGTTTATTTGCGAAGGAAATGAGAAGATACCCTCAAGAAATAATTGGTTCTGCTATGAATAGATTTGAAACTTGTTTTAAAAATATCGGATTTCAATTGATTATTTATTTGATATGTTGGAGGAATTACAATTGTGGTGTAGTTATGGAAATATATTTTTATGTTTTCATTTTGGGCAGACGTAGGCCATCTGATGGTAAATGTTTAACGTTACACTTCATAATCTGGAATGCAAAAAGTATGACAGGTATGTTGTTGGCCAAAAAAGAACAACTATTTATAAAGTCCCTTCTCCAATCTTACTGGCCCCTCCGAATGGCAGCCTCGCGGTGGTATGCTCTAGGCTTTCCTACGCACGAGGATAATGTTCGTTTCAGTCCGGATAATGGGTTGAAGTCAAAGACGCCATTCAGTGTGACATTTAGCAACTGATCCAAGTAAGAGAGTGGTAGCAGCCAGATGGACTTCTGATCTCCTGGCATGAGATTGAGGTTCATTGATAATATGGAATGGTTTATTGGGAGACAGTAGAAGAGTTGAGAGGACAGTTGAGACGATTAGCTTGTGGCGGGCATGGCAACTCGCGACCAGCGGCCTGTATGCGGTCAGTATGCCATTGCAGTGCGACACACAGACTAAATCCACACGACGCAACTCGGCATGTCTTTTGATTCTCCCGACGATGGTACAAAAATTTGTGGTCCACACTAATATAACAGTTGTGACCCTCGTGTTACAAAAGGTTGTCGACCCGTAGCTTACTCTCTCATCAAGAATGTATTTTTGTTTTTCGACATTCGTTTTGGCTTACGGTTCTGGATTTTAATTATTTATGGTCACGTCAACGTCAGTTTTATTGAAGGAGAACCTCTACGTACTCTATACGAACTATTGAGGTATACCCCACGGTCTTTAAAAAAAGATCTACAAAAATAGTTCACTTACAGAACAAACGTTTGCTTCTTCGTCAGGGCAGAATTCAAAAAAAGACTAGACTAATTGATAAAAAAAGGCTCAGCGTCAATTAAGGCAAGGGTCAGGCACCTAAATTAAGGATTAGCTACCCTTTGTAGTTTGACAGGCCGGTTCGTCTAGTGGTTAATGAACCTGACTGCAATGCCGAAGGTCGTGGGTTCGATTCCCACCCATGTCAAACTTTTCTGTGATAAGCAGGAATGTTTGTTCTGTGTGTCTGGATGTAAATATCTATATAAATCTATGTAAATATGTATATAAAAATATATATGTATGTTTATCAGTATTTTGATCACCATACAACCTAACGCTTAGTTTGGGATCAGATTACCGTGTGTGAGTTGTCCAAAGATATTTGTATTTATTTATATTTGTACAATATATTTTGTACATACATAATAATATAACCAGATTCTCGGTTCAACGCTCATTTGCTTTGATGTTCCTAGTAACAAACAAACCACGGTATTTGATATAACAATCTTTTGAAGAAAATGAAAGATGAAACCGAGGTTAATACGTTTTCATATCAATAGATAGCCATTTGATTACATTCTGTGGAAGCCTTTATTGCTCCACGACCACATACGTCCTTAACTTTAACTCTCTTAATCAGGGGTCCATTGGAGTCATTTGTTTAGTTTTATTTATGTATATATATTCACATTTATATTATTACAAATCGTTACAAGAAACTGCAGAAGTATTAATTTTCTGGATGAAACATTGAAATTATTGGGACATAAGTTTAACCATTAGCGAGCAGGCGTGCGGGGCGCGCCGCTAAACCGAACGGTACCGCGGTCACGTGCCCGGCCCGCCTGCTCGCTTTGGGGTTCGAGTTAGGCGTCATCAGGCTGTACAGCGTGGGGGAGCAATGGACACTACTGTATGGCATGGATAACAGTGCTGCGCGCCATCTGACGGTGAAGAGGTTAACTTTTAAGATGAGTTGGATCTGTTGCTGTCCAGCTGCGGCGCGTGCGCATCTTATAACTAAATTACGATAGGTAAACTATGAGTATATATAAATAAAACTAAACACATTATTGAATCTGGGTGTTTTAATGTGTTATTTAATTTCTTTATTCGTCTTCCCTGCTCTTTAAGTTATTACTAGAAGCAGGTTCATTACTTCAGTTTCGACTTTATATCATCTATAATGTTCACATGCGTTTGATTGCATCTGATCCACGTTTGCGAGTCTATCAGTTTTCTCGTGACTGGCAACGTGTCAGTGACACCCCAACCTGGTGCTGTGAAGGTTCAAACATGACGGTGATCACTTACCAACAGATGAACCATCTCCTCGTTAACCTAAATACGGTATAAAAGATCACTCAGCAGATAAATAAAACAGCACAAAACAAATATCCAAAACTGTGTACCAGATTCCAAGAGAGACATAAGAAAACATCTTCAACGAACAAATCAAATCTTATTAATAGCCGGCCCAAAATCCTTTTTTTATTCTATATACCAACAGAGTTGACGTTCCAATTATAAAGTCGAGACCTGCGCTACGGTTTCAATCCTTTATTTTCGCAAGGGAAATGAGATGAGGCCTAGAATAATTGGTTCTGGAATGAATAGCAATCGGTTATTTGTTTAATATTTTTTTCCAAGATATAGAAATGACATCTGACTCTTTGTGGACGCTCTGGAAGTATATTGCTTTGTGTTTTCAATTATGTTACGCGTATCAGTAATCGGGTTATGTAATATGCTTTTAATATTTTGGGTTTGTATAGCGCATTTGGCTTGCGTAGTGGACTGCCTGTAACCCTCACATTGTGAGTGGGACCCGAGCCCAGTAGTGGGATAGTTATGGGTTGTAATGGTGGCTTCAACTATCTAATTACACTTAGCACAGACTATTAGTAACTGCGGAGGGCATTTTTTCTGTCGAGGGGGAAATCTAATAATTCCGAAGTTTCGAGTTATGTAGAATTTTTACCGACTAAAACCAACTCGGACAGTCGGCTTATGGAGAGGCTCGGGGATCTCATGTGAAAGCACCGGTAGCTCGTTCTCAAAGTTCCAGAGTAAGGCGGCTCTGACAAGTCAGTCGTCTTGTCACTTGTCCAAACAGAAATCAAATCAACGAAGGAAAACAGTAAGAGCAACTAATAAGAGTTTTACAGAAGACTAGGAAGGTCTATTACTCTCATGACCTTAAAGAGTGCCTACCGCTCATTATAGAAAAGTTTGTTGTGGATGACGACTAAAACCATGACCTTCGCCTTATTAGTCAATCATTAACAACGAGACACATTTACGTATATATACAAAATCCGTTTGTCATGCAGTAGGGGGTTTAAGTAGCAAATCTTTAGGGTAACACAACCAATCAATTAACGTGTTCGTGTAAACAAGACATTAGGCGGGACTGCTTGGTAACATTCATAACGTGTACAGTTAGGGACGTATGTTGCGATGTATCAAAGAAAGATGTGAAGTGTTCATAGCTGGGCTGGTTTCAATTGTATGTGATTGAACAAGTTGAGCAACGATGTGTCGGTAGAAGGATAACTGACCGTCCATAGCAAATATTTCGTAAGCGCTTGCTGTGATATGAAATGAAATGCATTTATTTCGTCTTAGAAACCAAAAGCTCATTTAACGAAAGTCA
>DWJZ01009308.1:0-10790 GCA_018249125.1 Asbolis capucinus
ATAGTAAAGAGAGCAGTAAATAATTTTCAGTTGAAGCACAGTATCTCGCGGGAAGGTAATTGTTTATCAGTGACTATTGACGTAAACGTCGACACGTGAAAGTGGTGATCAGTGCCGGTTGTTATTTGAAGACTTCGAGAAGATGCTGAAGAAGCCAGCGCCTCGAATTCAAGGTATTGTTCGCTTTCCAAACAATTTATAGTTTTTATCGGCGGGCTATTCTAATGAAAATCAATCAACAACGCGTTAGGTACCCCGAATTAATACTTTAGAAACCCATAACGGGAATATTGAATAATTAAAAATTACTTCAATGAAATTAATTATGTTCTAGAATGAGTACCGGAGGTTTTTTTCCGCCGACTTTGTTTTTCTTCCGGCCTACACTAGAGTACAAATTCTTAAGTTTGTATTCGTTTATAAAGCCGATGACAGATAGGTATTGTCTATCGAGACTTTAGGCTTTGTCATAGATTTTTTTTAATATATATTTTGTTATTAATTTTGCAGTTGATGTAAGGAATTTTTATTGTGAAATTTCGACTTATGTTAAATGAGTTTTTGGTCCTTATTGCAATCCATAGCCGTCCCACTACTGGGCTCGGGTCTCCTCTCACAATGTGAGGGGTACAGGCCATAGTCCACCACGCTGGCCAAGTGCGGATTGGTGGACTTCACTCACCTTCGAGAACTTTATGGAAAACTCTGAAGAGTGCAGGTTTCTTCTTGTTTTCCTTCACCGTAGCAAACGACAGTCAACTTCTGATCTGCACATAACTTTGTAAAGTGCGCGCCGCAGGATTTGAACCCAGGGCCCGCCGTTCGAGAGACCATTGTTCAAACCACTAGTCTATCACTGCTTTTTTGTTCCTAAAATGAAATAAATGCATTTCATTTCATTGAGGTTCTCTGAGCATAAGCTTGTATTAATTTTTTCGTATGACCGATATGACTCAATTTACGTGTAGATAGTACATAGTTATTTTTGACCAGCAGCTCGAAAATGTAACTCGGTTCACTCGCTTCACGAACCATTACAGTTCTAGAAGAAACTAGAATCTATTGTTAATAATACAGACTACAGTTCTAGAAGAAACTAGAATCTATTATTAATAATACAAATTACAGTTCTAGAAGGAACTAGAATCTATTGTTAATAATACAAATTACAGTTCTACATAGAAGGAACTAGAATCTATTGTTAATAATAAATGAGATTAGAATTGCTTCCGTATAATTGCTTCCGTTGATGAGGGTCGGACAATTTGAGCGAGGTTCATAATTAAGCGCAAAGAAGCGATTGTACGACCTGTTTGATAACTTTGAACGTGCCTTCCGGGACACAAACGAGGTGATTAAATTTTAACCGACTGCGTCAGTAGAAGGGAGATTTTTCGAGTGTATATATGTTTGTATGTTCATTTCTTTGGCACGCTCTACAGCCAAAAATGCTGGACGGATTTTGACATGAGGTGTCATTGAAAACGTCAGAATTGTGGTGACATAGGCTGTATACATTTTCAACTTTATTTTAGAATAATTAATAATAAGTTATCGTAAATCTGCGATATAAACCAGAACTGTTTTAATTAATTCTACGCGGACGAAGTCGCGGGCACAGCTAGTATGTTAATAAAACCTTTTGCATGTCAGAAGCCACAGGTTTGTAAACATCATTACCCCGGTATTCTGATAGCATCGCAGAGCCCGCCCCGCGCCCCCTGTGTACTCAATTACCCCAATCTACACACCGGGAAACAACGGCCGGTGTTTCTGTAAAAGTGATCCTTTTATTTGTTTTCTCCTGTCGTAAAAACGGAGGTTTTAGGTTAGCGGATGTTTTTGGTTTATTTTAGTATTTTTACTGAGTATAAAGGTGTGTTTTGATTTTAGCAAAGTTAAACTTGTACCTAATACGTACTTTATTTTTAAGAATGCAGAATTGCTATTTGCCTTATAAATTCACAATTTCTATAAGTATATAGGTAGATGTTCGATTCATCATCATCATCTTAACCCATCACGGCCCACTATTGAGCACGGGTCTCTTTTTTAATGAGAAGGTTAAGATCATAGTCCACGACGCTGGTCAAGTGCGGATTGGCAGACTTCACACAGCTTTGAGTTTTGCAAACTCCCCGGCAAGTTTTCTCATGATGTTTTCCTTCACCGTTATAGCGAGTGACATATAATTGCTTAAGACGCTCGTAACTCCGTAAAGTCAGAAGTGCGCGCTCTGGGATACGAACCCGGACTCCTCGAATAGGAGGCCGAATTCTTAACTACTAGGCTATCACCGCTTCGATATTCGATTACGTATGTACAACTGCATATAGATAATATATAAAAAAAAAACTAGTAACTGGTATTCGCTTCGGGAACACCTTTTATTTTTTAACTGACTTGAAAAGTTCTAAATTTCAGTAAGTTACGAATTCTGTCAATTCTTTTTAAATTCGAAAGCTGGTGCTTGTCATTCCCAGTTAAAATTGAGCGACATCTGACTTAGTTTTCAGTTAGCCCTAATAATGCTAATTTATTATTTTGTACTACGTCGATGACGGCTTTTTTATGTGATTAGCAGACAAATGAGCAAACGGGTCAACTGGTGGTAAGTGATCTAGGGCGTTCGTGGACATATTCATCACTAGGCTAGGATGCTACTAACGCGTTGCAGGAAAAAAGTAATAGACCCGCATTCGCTAGGAAGAGAAAGGTACAAGACTGTACTCATTTTATTACTTATCAATGTAAATTGAAGTCTGTTTGTTAACTTTATAATTCAGAGTCAGTTTTTAAGCAAATACCGTCGTACGAAAAATTTTAATGCAAACTGGTACTCACGATATGTTTATTATGATACCAATATTTCGACTCAGTTGCATAGGTTATTGTAACGGCAAGGCAAATAATAAACAGACCGTGAGTACCCGTTTGCATTTAAAATAATCGGAGTTAAAATTTCACGGTGGTACGGAACCATTTATGTACCATTCGGACTTGGCAGATTTTATTACCACTTTTTATACTTTTCAAACGACACTGTACCGCCAAGACACTATTAATGACGGTGATACCATCTTTAAGCCCCGCCCTGTGTTTGTTGATTTACCCCTTCGTCGGGGTAATTCGGTCGTAACTAATTATTGAATCTAAATTTACTTCTTTGTGGATTGCACCTTTCGTGTTGAAATGTCAAACGTACTGTCATATAGAAATGTCAAATATAGGTACTGTCACTAACTGTCATGTATCAGTTTATTAGACAGACATTAACTATTAAATAAGTCAATCACTTAATGCTCAATTTTTTTGATAAATATAGGCAAGTATCAAGAATTGTTTTTCGTCCTATATTTTAGGAATACTCAAGATACTATTAAACAGACTTTAGATGGTTCTAGTACCTACATACCGACGATAAAAAATATTAAGGGCGCAACTCTTAAGAGTAACTCATATGTAACACTCTTATAGGGAAAAGTATAAGGGGTAATTCATATATATCTTAATCTTTTCCATTATTTTTCAGAAAACAATAAAGGCATAACTCTTTAGAGTAACTCGTACTGTTAATGACGGAAATTATGAGTTACTGTAATGAAATACGCCCTTATTGTTTTTCATTATCATGTCTATTACATTAACGGAATGGAGGTTAAAAAATCTAAAATTTCGTTACGTACCTTATAAGAAATAACTACATCAAATCCCTCTTGTATTTGTCTCTAAAATATAAGACGAAAAATGTTCTTGACACCTGCCTTTTTCATAAAAAAAATTAAAGATTCTTGTTTAAGTTGCATAGTACATTGTGTATTTACTATATTATAGTATGCAAATAGTATATAGTAAATAAAAAAATACTGTAGTAGTGTTGGTGTGCTGGTAGACCTCCGTGCCATCACCAAACGGGTTCTGGAGACCAGCGCTGGTTGTCCTTGGACTCCAGCATAATACTGAGCAGAGTCCGTCTTGTAGGGATTATACTTTCCAATTGTATATTTGATATTATTTTGTATTGTATTTTTCTTTTTGTATTAGTAATTCTTTACGATAAATGTTATTTCATAATTCTTTACGATAGATGTTATTTCATAATTCTTTACGATAAATGTTATTTCATTCTTAGCTGCTTAGCCCTAGGCCCAAGGCCACAGAAAATTCGTGCAAAGCCACACAGCAAATCATACATTTCCTCACACTCAAAACAAAGCGAACAAAAAGTCGACTTTTACTTTACGACCGTATTTGCCGGTACCTCTTTACATCCGTCCCTTTCTAACACATTGATTGTTGTATACGCTGTCTCATTCCCACGGACGTCGACCCTTCCGACTTGTAATGCGGGCTTCATACGTTCAGTTTTAACTTCAATTAAATGTTTTATTTTGGAGGCAAAACTGAAAATAAAATAAACAAGTCGAAATTTCGACAACTTCAAGACAAATTCTACCAATATTATAAAAATGAAAGTTTGTAAGGATCAATGTATGTTTAAGACTCCTTTACGCAAAAACTACTGAACGAATCCAAATGAAATTTGGTACAGTTATAGATTATATAGTCTGGAATAACATACGAGTACGTGAACCTTCCCACATAATAACATATGTTAAAAAATTCAATATCAGCACAGCTGTTAAAATAATACAAAATATTAAATACAAAAAATGACAAATTATCGTTTCACTAGTTGCCGCCAACGGCTTCACTCACGTTTTAGGTATGATGATAAAAAGTAGCCTATACGTTCTTCCGGACTACAATCTATCTTTGCACCAAATTTCATTCAGATCCGTTCAGTAGTTTTTGAATAAAGGAGTAACAAACATACATTCTCACAAATTTTAGCATTTATAACATTAGTATGATTCGGAGTTAAATGTGGTAGGTAGGTACAATTATTTTCAGGCTTAGTTCTTCATGTTTCACAAAAATGACTGCACCATCTTATTCTACTTCTCTTTCTACTCTTGGCAGAGCAGTAGACAACCATATTGTTTGGTAGTGCTACAGCTCTGCATTTGTCCCAGGCAGCTGCGTGACGGGCATTTGCATCTGGAGCGTTGGTCAGGGTTTGATCTGATAGATACAAACGAGATCTCCTTTGAGGTCTATCTTCATCTCTTCCCCGTATCATTCATTCTGTGACGACATCGCACAATACGTCATACGATGACGTCACGAGAAAACCAGAAGCACGTTAGAGTTTTCGATATTGTTAGCGTATATACTAACTAAGAACTGGGAGGTGGTGGGCTGGTGGAAGATCTCCTCTTTGCAAAAATTCAATGCGACCCACTACTGAGCTTGAGTCTCCACTCACAAAGTCAGGGGCACAGGCCATAGTCCACACACGTTAGTGCTGAATGATGGACTACATACACCTTTGAGAGCTTTATGGAGGACCCACAGAAGTGCAGGTTTTAATAGGACCTCCAGTTCTAGAGACCGACGTTCAAACAATTCAGTAGTGGGCAATGGGTTGAAGCAGGGTAGGTATCCATCCCTTCGTCGTCGACATTTCACCAGTCCTAACATCCTCCTACGTACTGTGAAGGTCTGGAATAAGTTGACCGCGTCGTTATCCCCGTGTACAATGTCTTTATTATTATATGTCTATATTATAATGTCTATATTATAATAACGTTCAAACCACTAAGCTATCAGTATATCATTCCCCGTGTACAATGTCTTCAAGTCAAGAGTGAATAGGCTTTTGCTAAATTAGTGCGCTATACCATCTAAGACAGAAAATTTACGATCTAAGACCAAGATACTGAGTCAGTATATACTGATCGCGTGGAGACACAGACCAGCATTAGGTAGGTACATAGTGATTGACATTTCCCATAAACAGTTCCTAGAGTCAATTGATGTCGCTGATGATGAGTTTGTAATTTGCGCTAATGATAGACAGTTTCTCGTTGAAGACTTGGGTTTTCTTACTAATCAATTAATGTAAGATAGCGGTGATAGCCTAGTGGTTAAGAATTCGGCCTCCTACTCGGGGGGACCCGGTACGGATCCTAAGGCGCGCACTCCTGACTTTTCGGAGTTATGTGCGTTTTAAGCATTTTAAATATAGCGATAACGCTGAAGAAAAACTTCGTGACCTGCATGCCGGGGAATTTGCATAACTCAAATGTGTGTGAAGTCTGCCAATCTGCACTTGACCAGCTTGGTGGACTATGGCCTTAATCTTCTCATTCAAAGACACCCGTGCTCAATAGTGGGCCATGATGGGTTGAGATGATGAAGCTAAACTACATTACTTACTAACTGATGTAGTTGAGTGTGTGAACGTTGGTTTCTTGAATTGGAGGCCTGGGGTTCAAATTCTGATACTATGTACTTATCTACCAGAGGAGCTACGCAGAGCAAACCTCTTGTGCTAATTTATATAGTTTCAAGCGATATGCAGCGCTTAAATAATAAGTATGCCGTTTAACGTACTATTTACATCGCAGCGCTAAAAGTAGATTTGGAGAAGCTAGGGAATTATACATGGTGCAATTTCGGTCCAGAAAAATGTAAATAAACCATAAAAAATCTTTTGTACGGTTTTCGCCAACTTACACAATTGAGGTTTTTTTGCACTAAACTACTCATTATATTATTGATAATTAGTTATTAGACTAAGTATTGATCAAAGAACAAATATAGGCTACAAAAATATAATTATACCAATAAAAAAAAATACAACACAACATAATTCTCAAATTCATACTCTAACATTTTTAATTTCATGAAGGAGTTAGAACCTCCTGATTAAAGTACATATTTTGTTTTATTCTTTTATAATTTATTGTTTTCGTTTTAATACCATTTATACATTTTTCACCAAGCAAATAGCTTGTAAATCATTACAAGTAAAACTTTTTAAAAATGTAATGATACAAAAGAATTCACAGCCGATAACACAATAAAAGTTTCACTCACCTGTTCGTCACAGGTTGCTAGGCAACGGTTTGTTATTAAACATTCCAGATCAATTTTGCACCGAGTATAGTCAGCAAAATTAATCATGACGGATGACGGATTTTTTAAATATTTATATTTCAACTGATTAAATTTCTTTACCGATGCAAACCTATTCCTTTAAATTTCGACATGTTGCATTAATTATTATTGCATGATCTCAACACACAACATTTTAAAGTTACTACACTTTGATTTGCTTAAAAATGTCGGAAGTCATAGTTCCCGAACTGACAGACGCCTATGTGACTGCATATGACTTCTAAACAACGGACACATGTGTAGGGTACTTGCATGTTGTGAGTGAAAACCCGTCGCCCTATTAGCTAAAATTTGCAAACAGCGAGCAAACAACAAACGATCAGCAACAATAGTGAAGACCATCGTTATGAGTTAAAAAACATTATATTACACTGATATTATATAGCTGAACAGTTTGTTTGCTTGAACGCGATAATCTCAAGAACTACTCGTACTGGTCCGATTTGAAAAATTCTTCCAGTGTTAGATAGCCCATTTATCAAGGAAGGCTATAGGCTATATATCATCACGCTAAGACCTATAGGAATGTTTCAAAATCGGGTTTTTTTTCTAATTGAGAGCTTCCACTGCGTGCGTTGCGTAAACGCTTAAAATTTCGCAAAAATCATGTATGACAGAAACGAATTGGCGAGTTAAAATTAGCGTTAGCCCAAAGTGACTATTCGTCGCGAACGAAGTCGCTGGCGAAAGCTAGTTACATATACAAATGATCGCTTGTATAACATTTGCTAATTGATACTGTGCTCTTTTTGCGACGAAACTAGCGCCGATGCCAATAAGTTGCATGATGGTTGCTGATACGTAATACGAATTTGCGATCTAGGAGCGATCGTCGCAAAATTTTCGTCATCGCTTATCGTCTGCAAGATAATAATAATAAGCCCGTCAATAATAAAACCGTAATAAACCCGTCGGATTGTAAGCGATCGAAAAATTTAAGGAACAGCGAGCGCGGTCGGTAAGCGGATGGGTAGGAGGTTGCTAGGGGCAAAAATTTCATGAGCGGGTAAAGCCGGCAGTCGCGGTTATCGTTAGATGGCAATCGGTAAGCCATGGGCGGCCTTCAGACGGCATAAAAACGTCCGACTTAGGTTGACCGCTAACTACCACCAATCGGCATTGGAGCAGGCCGATTCGTGGTAGGTAGGTAGGTGGTGGTAGGTCTAGGCCACCTCAGTATGAGAGACTCGTGCTCAGTAGTGGGAATCGATGAGTTGAAGCCTAAGGGTGCCTTACTGATATTATTTCGTAAACTCATCTGACAACCCTCATGCAATAATCAGCCATCAGCTAACTCCTCATGTTTCAGTTTAGGGTTTGAGAGGCAATTCCATATTGGTGATTCCATTTGAGATGCCGTGTTTCTGATATAATTATGTACATATTTTTTTACCGAAGATAAGTTAGTGCTCGACTAAGATCCTACCTGATGGTAAGTGGCGATGAAGTGTTCGATAGTAAAGCGCACTTACTTAGTAGAAGCCTATTTACTCTTGACTTGAAAACATTTACATTATAATCGAACAGGAACACCGACGAGGGTAACCTATTCTATATTTATTTTACAGTTAAAAATTACCATTGAAGCTCTGATATTTTGTGGGCTTTTCTCATAAAAATCAGTATGAAAATCAGATGTTTACCGCCTCTGGTACGAGATCACTCTAATATGTAAGGGATTGGTTGTGTACAGATATGACCTTGTTAATGAAGTCAAAAAGCGAAAAAAACAGTACTGTTTCCGAACCATATACCCGGTGCAAATTCGATCTGGAATGTTTAATAACAAACCGTTGCCTAGCAACCTGTGACGAACAGGAGAAACTTTTTTGTTGTTTTATCAATTGTTAATTCTTTGGTACCGTTACATTTTTAAACATTTTTACTTGAAAGTAAACTATTTGCTTGGTGACAAATATGTACATAAAGTGTAAATCAATTCACACTAATGAAGAGAAAAGATTTGTATGTTTGTAACGCATAAACTCAAAAAGTACTGATCCGATATCAAAAATTCTTTGACCATTAGAATGCTACATTATCACTGAGTGACATAGACTATATAAATATCTAGCAAAAAATAGGGATCCTTACTATAACTTCAATTATTTAACCCAAGGAGTAAAAAAGTACTATAAAATGTCTTTGATATCATGCAGAAACGGTTGATGATAGATCAGATTTTTTTTTATAAAACACGAAATTCCCACCCGTGCGAACCCGGGGCGGGCCGCTAGTAGATTATAAAAATATAAAACAAAATACTTCAATAGGTTGATATGTTCTAAAGGATGTCAGAGTATGAATTTGTGAATGATGTTGTGTGTTGTAATTTTTACGCAAGTTTTTTTCTCCAAAAGATTTTAAATATTTTGGTTACATTTATTCCGGATCGAAGTTGCACTGAGTACGGGGCTAAGAAAATCTGGGTTGGGGGCTAGATATTTTCTGTATTTTTATGTAAAATTATGTACTTTTTCGACAACTATAGTTATATATGGGCAGATTTCAGCTGGCAACTGCCCTCGGTACGCCCATCGAGACTCACGTTTAGTACTGGATTGTTATTGAGTTGAAGCCAAGATAAACAGACCAGGGCCTTGAAATAGATACCTTTTCTGCTATCGGTCATTCCAAACGCTAGTTTAAAAATGTGTGGGAATGACTTTTTGGTTCAGAAAAATATGTCGTCTCTTTTACCGCAAACTTCATACATTTTTTATGAGCGTTTGGCGTGTTCGATAACAGAAAAGACATTTGTCTAGGGGCACAGGATAGATAGACTTTTTCTTGACCAACACGCACTTCGCCAGCATGGTGGACTAAAATTGTGAGACTCGAGCCCAACAGTGGGACAGTTATAAGTTACAATGATGCCCTACACTCTTGGTTTGTTTCTAAAGAAGAATTCATAGAAAGCAGTCGGTGCCGGCAGCCTTTTCAATGCCGATCAGTAGTTAGTTAAAATAACGTAATAATTTGACCAATAGTTGGTAAAATTAGGTAGGCGGACAAAAAAAATTTTAACGCCTGATATAAATTATTAGCAATGTTTTCGGTGCTTAATTACCAGGCACGTTAAAGAGTGAGAGACATGCTTACTATTCTTTATCGAAGTAATAAAGGATTGAGCGAAGCGAAGTGGAGCGAAGCGAACGTTAAAATAATTAGGTAGGTACGTTAGAGTTTGCCCGATGATAGGGTATTAGCACAAGTATTGACTATTAAAATTTTTATTGGTTATTTTTTTCTAGTACATAATTATAAGTACCAAACTCTCCTTTTGATCCGCTCCTAACCTTCTGTCACCCGTCACCCCGCAGTATGTTTTGGTGTGTGAGGGTCGTTGGTGTGATTATTGAAACCGGTTGCTTCAACAATATATTCTTGCCTCTTTGCTGTTTCTACTGCTTTAATAAGAGGGTATATCAGTTTCTCATTTGGCTGGCAATTCAATGGTGACATCAGTGGCCCGTAGTTTTTACTATTATTCAAAAATGGCAGTTATACACGTACTTAAGCGAAAAGGATTCTATCCACATGATGGTCAAATGATATGTCTGTTAGTTTTCCTGCTTAACATATGAAGAATATTCTTAAAGTATTTTTTGTTACTTAACTAAAGAAAGTTAAATTTTCGGTTCAGGAATTTTAAGATTTAGGTGTCTTTATATTTACGCAGTAAAATATGTCCTTTTAAAACTCTTGAATTTGGTTTTTATTACAGTAAATTAACAAACCAGGGAAAATATTTTTACTGATGA
>DWJZ01009309.1:0-10788 GCA_018249125.1 Asbolis capucinus
TAGACAAACAAATCTCTGCGAGTATTATAAACGAAGTCGTATTAATTTATTTATATATATACTATATAACTATATGAAGGCGTATTAATTAATTTTACAAAATCCACAGCTCTTAAGAGGTAAAATTACTTGACATATGGAATTCAGCCAATTATGGATTTACAATTTATGAACTATTTATTTTAACAGTCGTACTGTCGCTAAATTAGGGTGGTTATAACTTACAACTTATGTATGTTATAAGTGTAAGCTGGTTTTGGCTAGGCGTTATTCATTAAACAGAAGATTTTGTCAGCTTTAGATGTATAGAGTATGTTAGGTAAGCGAACCTCGAGGTGTTCGTTGGTGGTGATCCGGCGCGGCACGGCGGGTTCCAGGTCGCCGCGCGCCACGTCCGCGGAGAGGCGCGCCAGCACCGCGTCCAACAGCGCCGCGGGCCGCAGGTGCGGGCAGTTGTGGCAGTTGTAAGCTGCCTCAGGGTGTGCGGCCAGCCACGCTGTCTCGTTCGCGGTGTGGTTCAGCACCACATCGCAGATCGACAGCATGCGCCACTCGCACCGTAGCTTGCCCACGACGTTCTCCACATCCGCGAACGTCGCTTCGCGCCCCGCCTCGCCGCTAAACCGCGGGTTCAGCCGCAGCTGGTTCGCGATGCTGTACGACGAGTTGGACGCGCCGAGCTCCTGCAACACACAACATCACACGTCACGTCAACCCGGAGAAGCGACAGGCACCCGCTCCGTCCCGTACCGAACCTGCACGGGCGTGAAGTGAATCATGTTGTAGCCGGCCTCCTTGGCGACGCGCAGCACACGCTCCCAGCGCGGCAGCGGGCCCAGGCACTTGGCGAGCACGGTTTGGCACATGACGGCGTCCAGCGGCACCACCTCTCCTCCTGCGCGCAGCGTCGGCGCTACGTGGAACCAGCCCGATCCCTGCGGGCCCACGCGCGACTCCCTGCAACGTCACCGATACATATTTTAATCGATCGAAGGCCAACATACCGATGGAACGAAAGCGAGCACACTCGCACAAACACGCATACTAACGGGCTATCGTAGACGAAGTAGTAGTGGAATGAGCCGGCGCGCGCCAGCCGCAGCTCGCAGTGCACGTCCGTGTCAGTAAGCAGTAGTCCGGCGCCCAGCGACTCGCCGCCTGCCTCGTGCCTCCACTCCAGCCCGTAGTATTGGTTGCGTACGAATTCCGCCTGTTCCCCTCCCTTCTCCTCCGCTGCGGGTAAAAATAAGCTCGACGTTTTAATTAACCATCGTGTCACCCCCGCTACGGTTACGAGAGCTTTAAGAGTGCAACTTACGATTATCAGACACGACGTAGTTGGTGTACAGAAAGACCTTTCTCCCAAGGAGAGTCGTTCCCGGACTGAATTGTAAGTAGCAACCCTTTTCGAACCTGAAAAGACGAAAAGATCGTTAGGCGGCCACGACCTCCGTTTTTAGAGCAGAGTAAAGTGGCATTGATGGCAGTGGAACTGACCGGTAGAGCGTCGCGTCCTGGTGCTCGCCGTGCTCGAGCGTAATGACGCGCACGGGCGGTGCGTCATCCTCGCGCAGCTCCCGCGTCTCTCGCGTCTCGCTGGAGCGCCGTGAGCGTCCTTCGCGAGCCTCGCTCGCGCGCCTCTCCAGCGCCATCTGCCTCTGTGGAACACGGCCGACTTCAACTCTACGTACATACTACAACAATATTTCAGCAGTGCGTTCGTGGGGACGAACAGTGCGAACTAAAATCTTCGTCTGTTAAATAAATTGCTTTTAAGAAAAGCTCCTGTTTACCTATACAGTAACTACGGTAATATCGGCGATCTTAATATTAGTCCACGTCCTATTACTTTATTACCTTCAAATGGTTCTCTAGCTACGAGTAGACGAGACGGATGTTACTAGGCGAGCGAAAGACTTTCCCGCTAGCCGGAAGATGGCGACGACATGTGTCTGGCGTACCGTGAATGTGATAAAGTAAACGATGGCTTTCCCCACTAAGAATTCGAACAGTCTCGATAGATAGTCCATCGCTCTAAAGGGGCGAGTGGGGAGGGGCGGGGCAGTCGGTAACCTTTTCGATGACGGCCTTCTCCTGCACCTTGCGGCCGTAGTCGCTCTTCTCGCGGGTCAACATCTTCTGCATGTCGAGCGAAGAGCGAGCGCGGTGCGGCGCGCTCGCTGTAGTCGCAGCCGCCGCGCGCGCGCGCCCTTTTATAACGATAGCGGCGCGCGCTCCACGCGTGACGGCGCCGACGGTCGCGCGGGTTCGGGTTACCGCCCTTTGTACGGCGCTCGCGACGCGCGTCCACTGTCACGCTCTGTGCTCCCAAGCTCCCGTACGGCCACATCCCACTACCGCAGCGCGCAGTAATGCACCACTCTCAATAACTAGACCTTGTTTTGGTACCGGAAATATTCAACGTGAGATTTAGCTAAATAGATATATGAAGCTACATGTGCAACAAAGGATCGTGATGGAGGATCGTAAATTTTGAAATACGCTCTCAAATCTAATGATTTTCTTTACCTCTGAGGAAGACGAAGCGTTAGCTTCAGTTATTATCACTAGATAGGAATTGTCAAATACCTGTGGCGGTATCACACAAAACGTCATACCATGACGTCACGACAAACCCTAAATCACGCTATCGGAGTTTTCCGTTTCGCTAGCATATATACAAGTTCCGACTAACAACTGCCGGAGGTCGGTCGCTGCCCAGGCATCCCACCTTGCCTGGCGGGAGATCCCTCCTTTGCTAAACTGATAACCGCGGATAAGAAAACGTCCCCTCTGAGCATTGGCACCGAGGATTTCCCAATCACACCTCACCTCACCGCTCACACCTTGATGGACAACAGCCTGCACTTCTCACCACACCAGCGCAACACGGGTTTATCACCGCGTACTGTGCAGACGCTTCCAGTTCCCGTGCCACTGACTGCCCTCACATCTCGATGCACCGCAGATAGAGGGCCATTGGCAGTATGTGTCACCGCACATCTCAAAGCATCGACGATAGAGGGTGTCAGCAGCGAAAAGCACGGAACGTATATCAGACCTCGGGCTATGTGGCGATATCGCACAACACGTAACACGATGACGTCATAAGAAACGTGAATCACGCTATCGGAGTTTTCTACATCGTTATCATATATACAATTTTCCGACTAACAACTGTCGGAGCTCGGATTATCACCTCACCTGGCGGGAGATCTCCCTATTTGCTAAAGACCTTATACTGAGCGGGTCATAAATATTTTTCCGAGTACGGGAATCCCCTTACGGGTCAAAACGCCTACCCTGCTGAGAGCTAGATGGTCTAACACCCCGACATGACCCATTGTAAGGGTAAAGTACGCACTGTGCGCAGACAGCCACGGCTACGGTCACGCAGAATCCAGTAGCGTGTTGTCAACTCGTAAGTACTAATTAGATAAAAAATTGAGTATGTAATTTAGCCATTATTATCAATATTATACCTCTAAGTTTATCATCTTCGCGAGTCTTGATAGGCAGCAAATCATCTTTAATGAGCTATTATCACTAAGTATCTAATTATTGTTTTCGTTTAAGTGGTATAGAGATGGCCTACGCACTCTGCACAGTACGGATGCCGATTAGCGACTTTACATCACACGTGGACTGGACTTATAAGAACTCATCAATAAGTGATGCATTAACGCTCCAAAAGAAATTCAATTAAATTCACAATAGTAACACATTGTGTTTAGTTCATCGCCACAAGTGCGCATTAGCGATAACGATAAATAAATGTTGTCTTTTTACACTTCGCTGTTTCTTCTGCCCGAAAACAATGAAAATTATACTCGTACGTTACCGATATAGGGTAAAGTCACCACGACTTTAATATTTGTATCCCAAATAATATTATAAATTTGAAAATTTGTGAAGATGTTTGGATTTCCTTCATGCATTAACCGTTGAACAGATTAGGATAAAACTCTGGTACACACATATATCACATCCCGGAAATGAACATAGGATAGATTTTTTCCCGACTTTAGGGGACTTTCCTGGGATGACGTGAACATTTATGCTTGGACTAGTGGCCACCCGCGGTTTCGCCCGCGTGATCTATGTGTATAAAAATGAATGTTTATGAGTTTGTTCATTTGTCCTTTATAAACTCTGAAGTGTTAAGAGATAGAGCATCGATGTCCTTAGCAACTTTGTTCAGAATTCTCTGAAATACATTTTGGATCTAAAATGATATTGATCGAACGCATGGTTGATGACTTAATGCGTAGGAATTCGCGCCGGTTACAGCTCGTAAGTTATAAAGGAAAACCTGGATGAATCCATGATCCCAATTAATAGTCCCGGGATATGATTCCTATGTCATTCTTTTATTGGGAAAAGTTTTATGGACTAAATTCAGGAACAAAATATATGCAATACACAGAGTGAACGGGAGATTAGTGCAGGAGGATTCTTCGTTCCATTTGGTCCCATGTTCCTTAGAGAAAACTATTCAGTCCCTAGTAGCTGAACCCACTACTTCGTACGCGCAGGAATTTTATCCGAGTAACTCCCGATCCCGCGGGATTTCCGGGAAGACAGAGTTGTTAGTTTTATATTAATGTTTGTCTTACATGTTAATCCAAGTTACCCTCTATGTGTGTGCCAAATTTCATGAAAATCGATTCAGCAGTTTTTGCGTGAAGGAGTAAGAAACAAACAAACATACAAACTTTCGCATTTATAATATAAGTAGGATGTTTAATTTTTCTTCACGCACTGATTGTTGAACGTGCTTTGAACGGAGTAAAATGAAACTTGGCACACAGATAGATATAGTCAGGGATGACCCACAGGCTACTTTTATCAACAACGCATGAGCATCACCATGTTTGTTTTGGATTTATATTACTGGGTTTTTTTATTGGAATTGTTCAATACAGTAACGAATTTACCAGCAGACTTCGCCCAAGGGCGAAAGATTTTAGAGGTGGCTTTGCGAACCGATTATTTTTGCCTTACTCCGCCTTATTAAAGGTAAGAAAGCAGATTATGGTGCCTTGATTAGCCTAAAACTATGCTCCAAAATGGTTTCAGCACTGGTTTAAACCAGCTACGCTAATTATGACATTAATATTACTTTGTTGATGCTGATTATCAATAATTTTTACTCAGTTTGTAATATTTTAAAATACATACATAAAATTGTTATGCATTTATTTTCCAACACAGCAAAATTCCTGTAAAAGATTAATCTAAAAAATCATTAGGGATAATATAATTAAATTGTTGTAAATAAAGAATGATATTTATTTAGTCTTTTGTTCTCAATAAACACATTCAAAATGTATTAATAATAATAATAGTTAAATAAAAAAATATTTTGCGTCATAAATTTTGATATGTGAAGAAAAAGACAAAATAATGTGAATATTTTGAAATTGTTGATACAAGCACCTGAGTGAAAAGCATATCTATTTACCTAGAATACCTTTTCTGTATTGTTCCAATCATTATGTTCACAATACATATATATATATTTTTTTTTTATTGCGTTTCACAGCTCCACCTGCATCATCTAAGTTTTTGCATTTTCATTTAGTCCTCATTTAAAGATTGTCTGGAAGTGATTGCTGTTTTGCAATAAGAACAACCTGTTTCTGTCTATCTATCTACTAATTAATACCTAATATTTTAGGATAACTCAACCATGGCCTTCTGGTCCCAAACTAAGCATCAGCAAAGCTAATAGCCATAGTTATTACAAACTATTGTGATCAGACAACATAAACATATTTATTTAAATACATATGTGAATAGATATTTTTTAAACTCAGACAGAACAAACCTAAGTGGTCTACAGAGAAAAAATATTCTGGGTAAGAAATGAACCCATCAGCTCATGACCTTAACATGACAGATAAATGTTTAATAAATATAAATAAATAAATGTCTTTGGACAACTTACACACAGCCATCTGACCCCTGACCTGCATTAGCCTGTACTATGGTAATCAGACAACTGATAAACATACATATATATTTTTAAATAAATACTTATACAGATATTTACACCCAGGCACACACAACAAACATTTCTGCTCATCACAGAAAAGTTTGACCTGGGTGGGAATCGAACTCACACCCTCAGGCCCAGCAGTTAGGTTCACTAACAACTAGACCACACTTACACAAACAAGCCAATTTAAAAAAAACGAGCTGACAGCAAAGTTCATGCTCTGCGTAAATTATTATTAAATAAATATTGTAATGAAAATCAAATTTGTTTCTAAACAATATTGTTTCATATGAATACTTAACCATGCTCATCAATTAAGTAGTACACACCTAAAATATTGTTTAATATCATTTAACTACATTGGGTTAAATCATTTAATATATGCAAGTGACATTGAGAAGATTTTACAGGTGATTTTTTTTTCAAATTATCCATCAAAACGAACACTTAACAACATTTTTTTATGTATTCTGGGAAGTTTATTCAATTATCTGATAAAATAAACAATAAAAATGTTTGCAACATGGCATTGCAAAGTCTGATAACTTTGCAGTTACTTTATTTTATGCAGGTCAAAAAATAGGCACAGTGAAAAAAATCAATATTCAGTAAATATTTATTCAATCTTTATAACCACAAACAGTTTACTATTTCGGTAGCTATGACATAAGTTATACAAGAATTTGCAGTATCCTAGAATGATCTAATACATAATACTTAAGTTTATCTAACATAGCAACAGAAAATCCTCCAAAAATTACCCGTTAATGTTGTAATGTAAACGTAAAATAACTTACCCTTGCCTAAAATTTAAAGTAGACAATTAATATTCGATTATTTCATTGATGATGGAGCGGTATTTTCTAAAAACAGTTAGTCACGTTAGCTCCGTTGCAATAAATATATATCCTACTTCACCAATTTCAATTATACTTCTCCGTCCACTCGTACAAACAACAACAATTATCATGACGTTTCTAACCTCTGTATGACCTTCAAGATCAAACAGCTGAGTGACTTTACTTGCATGATTAGCGGGCGTTCCGATATACGCAACCGTATTGTTTCAAATTCGGACGTAAATTATACAATAGTCTTTTATATTTTTTGTTTTTATGTTATAAAAGGGCAAATGAGCAGATGGGTCACCCGATTGTAAGTGATCACTACTGTCCACAGTCATTAGGAACACCAGACCGAGGTGTCACTAACACTGCCAGCTAGGAAGGAAGTTGTAGTGCACGAGTGGGAAAGATAAAAAAGGAGGGAAGGCAGTACATTGCAGAAGGAACCAGAAAAAATAAATGTCATTAAAAATCCTTATTATAGTACACTTATTACGTATACCCATGCTGACAACGCAAGAGTACGGGAATCGCATGGATATCATATAGCATTCCCACGGACGGCACTCTGATTTCTCACATCATGTCACGATCTTAAGTTAACAAATTTTGTTATTTGTAATTTTATTTAGTTTTTTTATTAAAACAAGTTTTATAATTTCAAGTCTCGGCTCCTTATTTAGACTCCGCCTGCAGCCATTCGTAACTCACTCAACAACTAAACAAAACTTACAGCCAAAGACTAGATGCAAATAATACAAACGTAAACGATAATAACGTGTAAGGTAATAATAATAACAAAGTAGTGACGAAGCATGCGGAATTAATAACTATTTAATTATTTTGTTCAGTTTGTTTCAAGGTTTGCTTACATAATCCATTAGCGCTAATCGGCGACGTTGCCACTCCGATTAAGTAAAAAAAATATGAATGAAATCTTCACACAGGTTGTTTTAATTTTGGTTAGGTTTTTTTATATTTAATTTGTTTGAAAAAAATTTTCTTTTTCCTTAGCATTTAGAAAAAAAATGAAAATTTTACATTCCTGGTCACGAGTCCTACGAGTGTGTCAATTAAGTATTTTTTGAAAATTTTGGTACAGGAAGGCTTTGTTTTCGATATAGAGACCAAAAAAATTTTTTTTGGCATTATTGTCTGTCTGTTGGAGCTTCACGAAAAACGACTGGACAGGTTTAGATTAAATTTAGCATAGTCGTAATTTTAAACCCGAGACCATTCTCGGGTCCTATATCCATATAAAGGATATGTTTTATCCCAGGAAATGTCTTAGTTCCCGCAGGATAACATTTTAAAATTTATATGACAACTCTGACACCAATTGACCAATTAGATGAGATTTTGTATGTTTGTAGTTTATGTACGGACAATAGGACACTTTTTATTCCCAAAAACTGCTTTTTTCCCGCGGGATAAAAGGTTAAAATTAGTATGGCAACTCTAAAACCATCCAACAACTCTCGTTTAGGACCGAAGGGAAGGCAATTTCTAGTAAGTAATATTTGTGTAATGCTCCTGACATTTTTTAATAATTCTAAATTGTTATAATGATTTGAGCCATGTCTGTTTATTTGAAATTTATTAGATAAATTTAATTTAAATTCCGGCAGCGTGATGGCGTCCTCATCACTGATGGGGTACCCTCGTTTATTGTGGCTTATTTGAGTGACGTCACAGACCCAAAAAATATTCATAACTTTATTTTTTCCAAATTTGCTGTACTACTGAGTGTAATGACTACTACTGATTTTAATGAAAAAAACAGGGGTAAATTGTAGCCTGCAATAACACAACCAGGCTACTCTTAGTCAACATACCACGCAAGTGAAGCTGCGGGCAGAACCTAGGGATTTTAGATAAGATATCATAAACCATTTTTAGTATGTTACTAATAGTCCATGTTTCATTGGTCCTCGGAGAACCCCTCTCCAAGACCAACCCCGCTCTCCTGTTACTCTGCTCCGTGACCACCTGAACCCTAGGCTTCGTTGCACGGGACCAACGCCACAATTCAGAATACAGTACACGAAAACAACAGTATTATATTGAAAATAAATGTAATAAAATTTGGGAACCAGAAATCCCATTATTACCAAACATAAATTGTACGTCTAATAAAACGTAGCGGTATGAAAGCTGGAACCCGTTGCTCCATTTGTAGTGCACACAAAACTGTAAACTGGCCTCATTTATTACAAAACTTTCACAAAATGAATGATAATAAGTTCGTTTTGTTACCTGCTCGCCGTTTTGTACACAGATAAGCAGGAACTGAGGTACAAGCATACCTGTTCCAATCACTAACTTTTAATGAGGCGAGTATAACTAAAATCGAATGCAGTCGAACATGGAAGTTTGCTGCGGTAATATGAGCCCTTTATTCTTATCCCTTTGTGTTCAACTTGAGAATCAAGAAGGATTCAAAACTAATTGCGGTATTTCTGGGTAATAAGGCTTCTTTAAATAACACACACATTATAAGCAAACACGTAAATGTTTTGTCTTTTTTTGGTGTTGAGTGAGAAACCTCCTAAAGGTACCCGGTGCCATGAGAGTGACACAGGGTTATGTGGGTTTTTATCGCACTAAAACAGGTGGGCTTCTTCAGCGCTACGTGGAGGACACCAAGAACTCCAATGGAACGCAACCGAAATATTAGTGCCCAATGTCGGGCTCTTCCAGAGAGGAACTCAAAGTCCCACACCTGGTCTACCCAGTTTACGGCGGTATGCGGCCACACGCACCGACGTTCTTCCCGAAGCTGCTATTGGGCGATACACTGGTCTGGGTATCTAATATTATAAATGTAAGAGTTTATGAGGATGGATGGATAGTTAAATAGATGGATGGATGTTAACATTATGCGATGTTACAGGTACTCACAATATTAGGGTACCATCATATCTCAGAAGGGTTTTGGAGGCTTGATCTTGAGGATCGACTGGCTCCTACGTGCACCACTGCTCCCAAGAATGAGATTATTTTGCTATGCGGATGATACTCTTATTGCGGTCCGAGGTGGTTCCTATGATGAAGCAGCGCGCTTAGCAACTGTCGCCACATCACTTATTGTTGAGCGGATTCATATGCTCGGTCTAAAGATCTCTGTCGCAAAAACCGAAGCTCTCCTCTTCCATGGCCTACGGAGCGGCCCACCTAGAAGGGCCACTATCGCTGTTCAAGGCTTGGCTGTAGATGTAAAGACGGAGATGAAATATTTGGGCCTGATCCTGGACGGGAAATGGAACTTCAAATCACATTTTGCCAAACTCTCTCCAAGGCTGATAATAGCTGCTGCAGCCTTAGGAAAGCTGCTGCCTAATATAGGAGGTCCAAGCACTGCTTGTAGACGGCTTTATGGTGGAATCCTTCGTAGCATGGCACTGTACGGAGCACCAATCTGGCTGAATGCTCTCACAGGAGCCAACCGGTGTTTATTACGCAGACCCCAACGCATAATTGCAGTCAGGGCAATACGGGGCTATCGCACCGTGTCTTGGACAGCAGCCACACTTCTTGCGGGCGACCCACCCTGGGAACTCCAGGCCAGGGTGCTTGCGGAAGTGTACCAAAATAGAAATGCCGAGCACTTAGAAGTCGCCAATATGCAAAGGACAAGGAAACACGCGCAAGCAACCATGATCCGTAGATGGGAAGTTGAGCTGCGTTCGCCTGTAGCCGGGTTGGCGATTGTGGAGGCTATCCGTCCACATCTCGATAGATGGATTGGCCGGCGTCATGGGTCGCTTACTTTTAGACTTGTGCAAGTTCTTACCGGACATGGGTGCTTTGGTAAGTACCTGCACCAAATAGCCAGACGTGAGGCGACACCCTCCTGCTGCCAGTGCGGGGCTCCAGTGGACACGGCGGTGCACACCTTTGCAGAATGTCCTGCATGGGGGCCACAACGCCACAAGTTAAAAC
>DWJZ01009310.1:0-10788 GCA_018249125.1 Asbolis capucinus
CTATTAAACTGTCAGCGAATAAGTCAGCGTTATTATTCTTAGCTAAAACGTTAAAGTTTTTAATCATTCTATTTATTTTATTGTTTACATGAATTAAAAGAAATGTATATTATAGCATTTTTTTAATTCAATTTTATTAAAATGCCCCAATATGAAGTGGTACAGGTAGTATAATTTCATATAAGTCCTATTAAGCTTTGCAATGTTTCCTTACCTCGTGTCTGGAGACATTCCTGAGCAATTCAGGCTTTGCCCATCATAAGTAATTGACATTGCAGCTGATAGAGTAGAGTATTAGAGTGAGATGAAATTGATACATATTCGATATAAACCGAACAAACTAACAAACATTGGAAGAACAAAAGGTTGGAAAAATATTTCCGAACATCCTTTCTAGCCTGTTTTTTTAAAACTTAGTTGATTTGTAAACAAGTTAGAGGCATCTGATGTATTTCAGGGCCGTGTCATGACTCTATAACTCAGTAGTTATCATCAATCCTAATTGACCAAGCAAGTTAGGCAAGAGCGATACGGTTCAGTAGGAAGATGGGTGACTAGTTGCAACATATTTGATTAGTACTTTCTTGCTTTGAAAGGCACGTAAATAAATAATAAATATCTTTGGACAACTCACACACGGATATCCAGCCCCAAACTTAGCGTTAGCTTGTACTATGGTGATCTGACAACTGACAATCATACATATATTTTTAAATATATACTTATATAGATATTTACACCCAGACACACAGAACAAACATTCCTGTTCATCACAGAGAAGTTTGGCCTGGATGGGAATCGAACCTACGACCTGCGGTGTAACAGTCAGGTTCACTAACCACTAGACCAACTAGACCAACCAGCCTCTCAAATTAACGTAAAAACAATTCATTTTCTATCATTAACCACTTCTGCAGAAATACGAGTGTGGAAGACAATGTTCGGCTTTCTCAGTTCAAAAATAACGCGTCCCCAATTCAAGCTAAAGGTTTACACGTGAACAATTTGATACGGCGAGTTCTCAGAATGTAATTATTTACAAATTTGCTCAAGCACGTGATTTTCCGTCCCTAATTTATCACAACCCTACGCCCTCTGTATTCAAATTTGTCAAAGCAAATCGGAGTCGTTTAATAATATAACTGTAATGTAAAAGCTTAATCTTAGCCGCCTCTTCATACCTATGTATGTAGGAAAATAAATAGAGATAGAAAATTTTTATCTTACAGTAACATAAATCTTACAGTAGCTACTCCATAAATACATTATCGTAAAATTGTTATCATTTCGCACTTTTTTTTCCTTCAAATATGTAAAAAGTCTTAATTACTTTTGTTATCATGTCTACTAACCGATTTATATAAATCACCAATCAAAATAGTATGTACCTATATGTAAAGTAATCATAAAGAGTCATTTACAATAATGTCATATCCCGTCAAGTCAATTGCCTGGCAACTGTTAAAATGTTACAATCTAATATCGTTACCGATGTATCGTTAACTTATGCCGACATCAGGGATAAACAGATTAAGGGAAACGGCTGAAAGAAATTTGTCAACTATTACGCGATTATTATGCGATTATTACGCGAACTATTACGCGAGGTATCTTTATATTCTTGAGCGCGAACAACATCCATTCTTTTTAACCAAGATCGATGACATACAATACGTAAGCCACTATCACATCTAAGGCGAATTGGTGCTGGCATTTCTGGCAAAATGTTAGACCAATCGACCCTACATTAGACACCGCACGCGTAGCAATCGTTGTTATAAATAATATTTTAGGGCCCAATTTTCAATAAACAGATCACCTTGCATTATTTTCACACTCCGCCTCTGGTACATCTTTGCACTTTGATTGAACTTTTTGGCAGTAAGTATACAGAGAATATAAGCTATGCCGTAGTTGGTTGATGACGATCAATATAGAAGAGAGCAATTTCCACAATTTTTCCGACGTCATTCATGTCATGACGAGTCTACGTAATGGTTGTATTGTTGTCTGTACTTATAGGGCATGTTCGTACATTTTTTTAATCAAACGAGATTTTCTTTACGTCGATTGCATGTTACGTTTAAGTTGCATTTCTTATTTAGCAATGACTTCTTAGTCAGAAACACATCGACAGCAGCAGGAAACATCTTCAAGGGACTCTTCAACCATTTGTTACTTTTTTACACGTGATAAGTAGAAAACATGTAACGTGCAGTACAAATTTTGCAAGGCTAGTAACTATCTTTCTACTATATATAGACGCCTATTCTATTCTTGAAAAATGATGTCCGAATAGTCAAAAATTAGTTTATTAATCGTGCTGAACCAGTTTTTCCGCTTAGTGCATGCCTAAAATGTATTTTACAAAATAAGCTTGTTAGCCGGCTCTCATAAGTCGAACGGAATTATTAAAAAATATTACGACTCTTAATTCACAAATCGAAAATCATTAAATTAATTTTTTTATAAAATTTTTTTGTTAATCAAGTCAAAAATCAAACAAAATACTCAATCTGTTCTCGAGTCTAGTACAAGTGGGTGTAACTCACATGACTTTTTTATTTGTTTGTAGAGTTTTAATTACTGTGTAAATAAACAATAGGTTCTGCTGTTTTGCTTACATGTTTCTCGGTTTAACAATAGGTTATGGAATCCACTTTTTGTCTTTCAGTCGCGTGAACTACAACCGTAAGAAAAGATACAATATCAAATCGATTACGCGACTACTGCGAATTACGATTCATTAAACTCGGTAACAGAATATACAAAAGTTTATAGTGTAAAAAAAATACTACGCATCGATACTTCTATACAAAAATCTGGCTTTAACTTTTTTGGACTTACTTTTTCAGCATGAAAGCTTTGCTGAGTTCCTTTAAGACAGTGGAAACGATAGCGCCAGCCGCTGGCACCGCCAACACAGAGGCGTCCATGCAGGCAGACAACGCAGCTGGGGCCAGCACCCCCAGCCTGCTGAACCTTGGACTGTCCCTGGACATCACTATGAGCACGATAACACCTCGCACACGACCGTTACCGCAGAGCGATCTGCTTCGAGCGCGGGTACAAACACGAATGCTTGCGTGTTGCGTGTTTGCGAGGCAGTAGCACCGGTAGGCGGGACCTGTCCGGCCAGTCAGTATACCTTTACTAGCTTTGTGGTGCATCGTTCACGCAAATGCGTAATATCATTCAGATAAAGTATGAGGTGATCAAAGTAAACTGGTATTTTCTCTGATATTAATCATAAAAACTTATCGAACCTTTGGCATTATGTGTAAGAATTTCTTTGTATAGTTATCATCTCAGATATATTACAGAGTACAGATGTTTTGCTTTCTAAATTCACGTTGTTTATTATTATTTCATCGTGTGATAGTTTACAGTTCCACCATCATTCAATTCTACTTAATTAATAGTAATAACAGTCGATTAACGTCACCATAACAACACTGAGGCATTCATAGCGCAGCGGCTTATTACGATTGTAGGCGATCGAAAAGGTTAAGTATCAGCGTGCACGGTCAGTAGGATGGGTTACCGCTAGTGGTCAAAATTTCGTCCCCGTGAGTACCTGTTGTTATCGTTAGATAGCAATCGTTCAGCGTTTAAGACCTTCAGGCATCATAAAAACTTTCAACCCTAGGGTTGGCCACTAAGCCTTCTCCAATTTCTGTTGGAGTAGCGTATTGGAGTAGGAATGCTCTAGGCCTCCTCATCGTGAGGACATATCCATCCCGACAACTTTATGTGCCCTCCGAACCACGGCAATGCTCAAGAATTTTTGCCACCAGCGGACATCCGTTCTAGAACCTTCGCGCTCACTATTACTCCCTACTCCTATGTCATTAATTTATGCAACCCCTAATTGTCCCACTACTGGGCTCGGGTCTTTTCTCACAGTGCAAGGGGCTTACGTCATAGTCGACCGCGCTGGCCAAGAGCCGATTGTTAACGAACGCTTCTGTGTATATCTATGTACTACTACGTACTATAAGTACCTACTACGTGAAAAATAAAACATTAAAACAGCGTATACGACTAAACGTTACGAGATAAATCTGTCAACATGATATTTACACGTGTAGTTAAACTAAAGCGACCTCACTTGATTGAATGTAAAGCTAAAGAGAACTCCAAATTCCTCTCAGCTATTGTTTGTTATTTATTGTCAACGTTTACAATAGAAATAGCTATATGTATCTGGTAATTATGTTCTTTGTTAGCTGATTTGCCTTTACAAATTATACGGCACTCTTTGTGTCCTACGCAAATTAAATATAACAAATTTTTACGAATTTCATATTTTACTAATCGCTGTCTCTTCATGTGGTACCTTTCCGAAACTCCGTTATATTCTCTTCAGCATGAATGGACAACTATTGAGCACGGGTCCCTCCTGGTACTGAGGAGTGGTGTGGTGGTGTGGTGGTGCTGTTTGGTGGAGCGGTAAGGTGTATATTTGATTGTATACAATGTAGGGCTAGACGCCATAGTATAATTAGTATTTAAGAAACAAACATTGTTAAAAAATTATCATGAAAAAAACTTCAGTTCAACAAAAAGATTCATGGTTTTTCTATCCCAATGTCGTGGTTCATTGAAGTGTATCAATTCCTGGTTGCGCTTATTTAACAATTTCATTTCAGACAGATAATCGATTCGTCAGGCCTCGATCTTAATTTGAATGACATAATATTATTATTATAATTATATTATTCACTCAATAAATGAATAATTTTTATCAAACAATGTACAGCATAAACGATGTCACTAATAACATGAAACTTGGTTCTAGTTCTTAGTTGAGACCTCCATTATTTTAAATTACGAGGTTACCTTGATAATCCTTGGGCCTTTAATATAGGCCCAATTTTCCTATAAAATTAAATGTCGAACAAATTCTGGATCCGTTATTTTTGTTTGGGAATTAGCTTGCTGTGTACCTACCTAATAAAACTAGCAACTTAAAGTAAATAAGCATTTCCATCATAATGATAAAATAAGACTACCTACTGCTTACATTAAAACTGTAGAAAACATTTAAGTAATACGTAAGTAGCATGAAACGAGTTGTCGTGAACGCATGATCAGCATACAACTTGTATAATTTGTACAATAAAGAGTTAATGAGCTATTATATTTCACCACATCCATCAATACACGGCGCGCGGTGACGCGCGACGTTTGTGTTGGGAATACATTAACGCTTAATCTCGAACTAACAAAGGATAGGCGACCCGTATAAGGCACCGTGGAGTCATCTTCCTAAAAGAAGGTCAAGAAACATGAACTTATGTCACAAGGAACCTGCTAGAGCCGGCGCGGGCCGCCCCGCTCTGATTCACTTCCTGCATAGCGCGAAACGAGTAGATACTACTAAAGCCCAAGATACAGGTTTACTTCAACCGGCTAGAGCGGTTCTTCGGGTTGCTATTTTCATTTTATTATATACATCAGCCTCTTGGGTTTGAGATCTATTTCATGCTTTTAACAGATGACTAGAAATTAACATAAATCAAACAAGTGACAGAAGTGCCTAATTTGTGTTTAATGTTTAAATATACTACAATAATGTTAATGTGTCTGACTAGAAATATGAACCCACTACACAATCGATGGTTTCCTTAAATATGTTGGATGTATTTATTACCTACCATAGATACTACGGATTCCTCAGAACTCATTTTACTTCTTGCCTTACTCAGCTCTCTGTGTTCAAATTTATTTGTCCCCAAACGTGTCAAGTCCAGAGATTTCGAGCGTTTCTTGTTTCTCATATTTTCTTGATACATTTCTGCCAGATGTCGCTTTCTATGAATGCAGAGCCAGTCGTCAGAATTAGATCTTTGCTTCGCTACAGCCGGCTTATCTTTGATCATATTTTTAGTGTTGCTAATGTTCAAAAAACTGGAGTTTCCAGAAAACTGTCCCAATTGCCGTCTGTTGTACCTCGTTCGAGGTTGATCGCGGTGTACGTCCTCACGTCTTCTTGCTAACCAATAGTAGTGCGTTATAGGGTCGCGTGGGCCCCAATGCCGTGAAGGTCTAAAAGACGACTTCAGCTTCTGTAAACAGGCAAAAAGTGCAACTACTTCCTTCAGGAAATTATCTGCTTAGTTGCTAATGTGCTAGGAAATGTTCAAATCCGCAACCATTATTTCGGTTACCTAAGACAGACGAGGTCTTGGCACAGCAGTTACGGGCAATTGTTTGTTTAATTTACATACAGAGGAAGGAAAACGTTCGCAGCGTACGCTTTAAACATTCGCAAAGCAAATGGCGAGTTTGGTCAAAACTTCTTACCCCGATCACGTCGTACTGGACCTGACGAACTACGGATATCGTGGCGAATACGATGATGACGGCCAAGGATGTGCTTGCTGCCGCTATCAGGCCACTGGTGGTCCATATTGACTCCAGCCAGGACGAATTTAAGATGTATGAGACGAGCCACCACACGGTCGAGGAAGACATAACACCGATCGAAACACACCAGCTCCACACCCAATATTTGCTGATTTCACGCTCCACTAAAAACTCTATATCTTCAATTACGTTCCGCCATCCTGAAAACAATTGAAATTGTGTATATATTTTACTAGCTTTTGCTCGCGGCTTCGCTCGCGTTAAGAAGTATTATTATTAATTATGGGGTGGAATTTAACAAAATCCTTTCTTACGCCTACGTCATAGTAGCTATATGAATGCTATGTCTCAGCATAATCGGTTTAAAATTCGGTGCAGGCCAAAAAGAAAGTAATAGAGCAGCTTCTTGAAACTTGTGACCATCAACACCAACAGCCGCCAACCTCAGACAGACATAGTACATATCGGTCCTGGGCGAATAACTGTAAAAAGGGGAAAATGATCAAAATATGGGGAGAGGAGGTGAAAGGAGGGAAAAGGAGTGACATAGCTACAACAATTCATGATCGTCTCCACAAAGGATGGTAGCCTGACATGCAAAGAGTCTTATGGAAACCCAATATTTACACTGGGCGATATTGAATCCAGTGACTTTCAAAATGGACCTGAGCCAAATTATACTGCGAATTTTACATCGATATTATTTTAATGAAGAATTTTACCGTAAATAAAAAGAAAAGGGCAGATTTCCAGTATAGTAGTGAAACTTATGAGTATTGGTACAATGGTATCATCTAGAACGGTAAGGGCGGGAAGTCCTGCAGCCAGCACGGCAAAAGTCGCCCCAGCACCCACGAGCGAGTTGCCCACCGCCAGGTATCGCCATTTACGACCAGTAATTCGCCTGAACCGCTCATACAACGGATACAGCAATGTTATCTGAAAACGAAATAAACCTTATCACAAGTTATTTCTCACCTACTGTACCCGGCGCTCGTGCTATGCATCGACTCATCAACCATATGTCTGATCGATATATTTTTGTACCAAAGATTTTATACCATTTTCCAGATAATTATGAACAAAGTTGCTAAATATGGCCGAGCTCTCTCTCCTACCATTTCAAAGTCTATAAAGGACAAATAAACAAACATTGCTTTTTATATGAATAAACTAAGTGCTGTTTAATTATACGTCAACCACCAAAGAAGCGCAGAGGTCTTTTTTTGGTTTATTCTATAAAATGAGTTGTTACGGAGACTAGACGACGATAATTTCGGTACATTTTTCTTATGACCTATTTGCGTCTTGTATTTGTGTCTGACTAATTTGTATTAAAGTTCATAGACTATAGGTATATTAGTTTCGTACGATAGGTATATATGTATGTATGTATGTGTATATGGATATACAAGAGTCACTCTTATTATTCTTTATGAAGCTAACAAGTTCATAAAAAATAATAAATTTTAAGAGAATTCTTAATACTACACATATGTATGTTGCTCTCTTCAAATATTTTCTTTTCGTTTCGTTTGTTTTGGTATGGCGTTACCTAACACCTGCGTAACAAATATTCTGTGAAAATCTTATATGTGTATCTATGTAAGGGGTCCGTTGAGAAGAACCGGCAATGTTTCGTGAACTAATTAAGTACGAAACCTGAAAAATATTTCATCTTGACTGTTATCCGTTAAACCGCAATTCGATGTATAACCAAATTAACGGATTCAATCCATTAACTTACCGATCGCTTAAATTACTTACAATGGCACAACGTAATATTAATTTCACACTAATATCTCCGATTTGTTCTGTGTCTGTTATTCTGTGTCTGATATTAACATAAATAATCTTACCACAGTTATAACGCCTGACGAAATCAGGAACGCAAATACAAGCGACGACCACAACACGCTTAAATTCTTTTCCTCGACCAATTTGTATGTTTCCTCGAGGACAGCAAGAATGCACTTGTCTTTTTCTGCACTTCCACCTATTGCATACCACAGAATTATTCCGAACCAACTCGCTAATATATTTACAACGATAATTATTGCCGTAGTCCTGCAACAAAGAAAATCTACATATGTATATATATAAAAATCAATGCCACTTTTCGTTGTAATTTTATAACTCAAGAACAGGCTCAACTATCCAAACCAAATGTTTAGGTTTTGTTCGGACTTTTTAGTAGATGGTTTATGTGAAGTTCACACAAAATCGGTAGAGTGGTTCTTCATTTATCACATTGTTTGTATTTGTAAATGACCATTTTACTGTCAAATTGAAAATTAGAAACCAAGCAGGGAACATTTTTATTACAAGCTTTTATTTTACTTACGGTGTACATACATATGTTTGTATATTAGTACGTTAGTATATGTATTTGTTTGTTACGGGTCAAATCTTGCAAGCTTAATTAGACCCACTTTTATACTACGGAACTGAAATTTTGCTTAAAGTTTTCATCCTGATGACAATGCATTTATATGAAAAGAATGACCTGATACTACGGTCAGGATTGGCTCCAGAGAGACGAACTCCTAAACGGTTAACAGTACAGTTATGAAATTTTGTGTGTTTCTTTGTATTGTGGATCTATAATTAAAGCTTGTGTTTTTAAATATCTTTACTAAACCTCGTTGAATTTTTTTTATATATATATATATGTATGTATGTTTAATAATTAATAAACATATATATATATCATTGATTATTATACATATATATGTATATATATATGATATCTAAGTAATACTTAATAATAATATTTTCTTATTTTTTTATGGATTTTAATAGCCCACTGGTTTTGTCCCGAGCTATTTACTTACAACAGAAATAATTTAAAACACTCAAATAAATGATATGTTTTCAATCAAGTTTATGGTTTCGAACGTTGATCTCCCGGACGATCCTGGATTCAAAACCAACAAATGCTGCAGTTACCATGTTGGCGCAAAAACGTGGTCTTTGGGTGTTTCAAAAAACCGAGGTATTTTACAAGGTTTTAAAAGTTTATTGAAATAAATATTCAGGCGTAACCAATGTATGTTGTCATTTTTTAAGTCAGAGTAAATTTGTAATGAAATAATAAAAAGAATATTAAAAAAAATGTAATTTTGAATTTCGAACGTAAGCTGCCAGTGTCCAGGCCGTAACATACTATATAACTCATACTCGTAGCAATACTAAGCTTTCCTGCTTAATAGCTTTTCGACCAATAACATTCTAAGAAAGTTCTAAGTAAATTGTGCTTTTATATAATTTTATTAATTCTGGTTTTTGTATGTTTTTATTAATATCACGTATATATATTTACTTGTATTTATATATACTAACATATGTAAGAATGGTTAGACTGATTTGGCTTTGTCATGACAGAATAGCTGTCAACATATCTGAAATAACGACAAAAATATTTATATCTTAGCGAATTTAAGTTTTTTAAATTCTTTGTATTTGCGAATAATTAAATTAAATATGCATAATTTTTTTTAATATTGTTATTTGAAGCGTCAGCTTTATGGGTAACCGTTTTTCACATATCAAAATAATTCATCGATACCGGTATTTTCTAGTTTTAGAAACAGAACTATACACGAATTCTGTATGACGTACGAGTAAAAGAGCACTTTCACGGTTTTTTAGAAGATCATCCCCTAAGGGGGTGAAATTGGGGTTGATACGAGGCTGGTAATTGTGTAATGATTTTATATATAGATTATATAATATGTAAACCTCCGTCAACAGATAGAACCTACAATTATGACAGGCAGTTGACATTTCGTGCAAGTGAATTATTTATGCCTTGTTCCCTTCGGTACGTTGACAGGCTAGGGCGTGCGAAGTATATTGTATATGTTTCAGATAAGTGAATATACACGTGCGATTTCAGTAGCGAACAATGTCGCAGCGACTATTTATCTTGTGTGTGAATAAATTTGTGATTTCATAGTTTTTATACAAGTTTGTGTTTTATGTTTTGCGATCTTTAGTCGTATTATTGTCGCACGTATGTCATGGCCCTAATGCGATACACATTATAAATATGAGTAAAAGTTATGCTTTGTAAAAGTCAAACTCAAACTAAAACTCCTCAGGAACCTATTTAAATTATGGAAAATAAAATTATATACATTTTTAAATTCTTAACGAATTTTGCCTAATAAAATTCGTTTATAAATAATAAATACTTAAAAAAACTGAAAATGAACAAATCAATATTGACAGACCACTTGGTTTAGTGGTTAGTTAACCTGACTGCTACACTGGAGGACGTGGGTTCGATTCCCACCCAGGTCAAACTTTTCTGTGATGAACAGTAATGTTTCTTCTATGTGTCTGGGTGTGTAATAAAAATATCTATTTAAGTATGTATTTAAAAGTATATATGTATGTTTATCAGTTGTCTGA
>DWJZ01009311.1:0-10787 GCA_018249125.1 Asbolis capucinus
AATAAATCAATAGAAATAAATGAATCTCACTAATAAAGGACCCGGACGTAAGGTTATTTGTTAATGGGACTTTTAAAGTACCCAGCAACAGTTTCTGTAAAACATATAAACTCTTGGAATAAGAAAATCTACTTTGACTTAAGTCCACGAAGCCTGACAGCAATCAGCTTAGATATTTTAATGATATGATCCACTCATAACTTGTCTTGCACTCAGAAACGGCTTGCGCTTATATGTACTATCGATAATTTTTAGAATAATCGATAGATATCGGAAATATTTCATAATTTAATTTGTCGATATTTGTTACTTATTTAACTGGACCGATCAGAGCGGCGTATTATGGGAGGCCTATATTCAACAGTGGACATTGACAGGCTGATGGATGGATGGATGGATACTTATTTTTGGATATTATATACGATATAATTTTTTTAGGATATTGCTCTTTGGAATTTCAATAGTCATTTCTACTTTTCATACATCGATACCAAAAAATATCAATTCGATATATCGATATGTTTTTCTTTGACTCATGTGTAACTAAAAATAGATTGGCTGATTCGTCCATTTAAATTATAACAGGCATTCATGTGAATTATTTTCTTAACAATCACCATTAAAATGGTTTGTATAATTGACTTGAATGGGAAATGTCGTTAGTGAAATATAACTCATATATAATAATATTTGAAAGCGGCATCAGCTGTAATATATATATATATTGTATGTTTGTGTATAGCTAAAATTCTGCGCATATATTTCTGGAGCTACGTCTGCGTGGAACAGTTTTCATTCCCTATTTTATCGCCCCACAGATCGAAATTACAAAAATGTTAGAATAAACTTTAATTTTTTCATATTTAATTAAGAACGCTATTTGGTTTAAACCACATAATAGCAGTATCACTAAACCCTAGAACTTGTAAACTAGAACCCAAGCTTACAACTCAGAGTCATAATGCTTACTTAAATTGCTCCTTAGTACAATAACCGACATAATGACTTAGGCACGGCTAAGACCACGGCAGCTCAGTTTCGTTCTAAATTCAAAAATAACAGTTAACTAGCGGTGCATCAGAAGGAATTACAATTTACACATTTACTTCAATCAGTTCAATCTCTTATCAAGCCACCAATCATCTTATGTATCTTCATATTACATCAAGATGGGATACAAGATTGCAAATAGAAAGTCCGATTATTTTAATTATTACTTCTCTGAGTAGATAATTGGCATCGATAGATATTTATCGATATCTAGTATAGCTCTTCACTTCGAGTATTGCATTTCGTGACGTCCAGTAATTGTTTACTAATCGTACAGCCCGGCGAATTATGTTGAGTATAAGTGATTGGCAAAGTTAAGCAAAAGTGGGCGAGGTTAACAGGAGAATGGGTGACCGCTAGTGGCAAATTTGATGAAGGCTTCCATGCTTTAGAGCGCACGTAAAGTCGTCGGTCCCCGTTGTCGTTAGATAGCAATCGTTAAGCCATGTGCGAGGTCATTATTATTTCAAACATGGAAGGATAAATATTTTTTTTATCAAGTGCATAGCTACAATCTTTTTATTATATTTTCGATATTGACAAAATTACATACTATATTCCCACCCTTTCAAACATTTTTTGCGCGATAAAAAGTACCCTATGTTTTTTCGCAACTCCCATTCTACCTCAGTGCCAAATTTCATCTTAATCAATTCAGTTTTTTAGGCGTGAAAACTGAAACAAACAGAGTTACTTTCTCATTCTAATATTAGTAAGGAAATAAGGATATATTAGAAGTGACGATGCTTCGGCATGCCAACAACCTACGCGGAATTCTGTTAAAATACCAACTCCATGTTAAGTAATTGTAATAACTAAGTAAACACGGCTTGGCCTACAATGTTAAACCGTTATAATACAGTTACTGTAATTAAATGACAATTATTAATGTCATCTTTATGGAATAATTGCATCCGAGGGCGGGAAATGGGTTTTTATTGCATTATAATTAGTATTAGAACGTTTCTATATTTTTTGGTTGCCTATAAGTAAAGGTATAGCTTTCTGCACTCCTTTTCCGTAGAAATTTTAACTGTGCCAAATATCCGTGGAAAAGGAGTGCAAGGAAAAGTTATAATTAATATTAGAACGATTCTATACTTTTTGGTTGCCTATAGGTAAAGGTGTAGCTTTCTGCACTCCTTTTTCGTAGAAATTTTAACTGTGCCAAATTTCATAGTCGTCCGTATGCGTAATTTTCGTAGAAAGGGGTACAAAGTATTTGCTTACATATTAATATAGCGAACCCGACCAATTTCTTCGCTACCTATTTATAACACATTTCGATCTGCAACTCCATCTTTTTGTAAGGAAAATATAACATGATAATATGAAACTAGCGTCTGCGAACGCCATTATTTATCTAGCATGACCATGATAGATCGATGCACAGGCGCCACACTTCATTATCCACTGAATCTAATGCTTTTTAATGTAATCTACGTATACATCACACGTTCAACTTTTTCTTGCGATGAACAACTTTTGTCTTATACTATAACTAGCGGTTTTGCTCGTGTAGTATGTTTATAAAACGCATTTTTTTTATGTGATAAGCAGCTAAACGAGCAAACGGATTAGCTGAAGGTAAGTGGAGGACATTAACAGCACCAGGCTAGGGTGTCACTAATGCGTTGCCTACACATGGAAGTAATAGACCCGCATTAACAGGGAAGAGAAAGAACCAAGGGAAGCAGTACATTGCCAAAGCAACTGGGATCAACAACGACAGCAACTAACCCCAGATACAACATACCGGTAGTACGGGAGAGAGAACGGGGAGGAGAATGGATGATGGACGGGGAGAAAAAGAAGAAAACAGACTGCTGTGCACGGAAGCGCTCATGAAGTTTTTGCCACTAGCGGTCACCCGTCTACCAACCGCGCCAGCTGTTGCTTTGTTTTTCCCATGCAATCGAAGCCAAATGGTATTTGCCCAGCTTGTGTTCGAAAATAGTTCAGTCAAAATTGGTAAATATTGATACTAGACCACGTTAAAAGGAGACGGTAATGCAGCTTGTGACTAATGCAACTTGATCAAACAACCTATTGAACCCGAACTTAGTTCTTTCGTCGTCACTTCGTATTTAACAAAAGAATGTTGGTATAAGTATATTATGGTAGAAGTTAAAGCCAAAAAACGAGCTAGCTTCTATAGCCTCTTACAACGATACAATTGCCAATTCGTTGACAAACGAACGTGCAGTTGAAAACCGATTGCAAATGTGAATGTCATATTGTGTTTTAATGACAAATTCGGTACGATATTGAAACAACTTGTGTAACGATAATCAGCCGGCTGTTCGGTATTCCAAGCTGCATTAATATAGCGCTAAAAGAATATCTTATTGGTGAATATAGATATGTACATACTACAGTTAGCTCACGGCTTCGTCCACGTGGTAGGTATTGATAAAAAGTGGCACATGTGTTCTTCCAAACCATATTCCATTTCTGTGTCAAGTTTCATTCATATTGGTTAAATAGTTTTTGCGTGAAGTAGTGACAAATATTCATTCATCCTCAGAAACTTTCGCATATGTTATATGTTAAGCCTACCTGAAGCTCTTTGTCAGTGTAGTAGTGAAGTCCGGCGTACTGAGCCACTTTATCCTCGGCCACGCCCACGCGTGGGGCGGTGAACACCCTCGCTCCCTTGCACGCCTGCGAAGCCTTCAGACACAGGTTCTGGGAACAGACAAAGACTGCACTGACCTCGAATATCTAACTAGTAGATACAGAATTTGATTTTAAACTGGACTCTTCGTGGACTCTGTACATTATGCTGTGTTATATGATGAACAAAACAGAACTTGTAAGTTAATTTTTGTCTTTCGTTAAGTTAGCTATTGGTTCCTAATAAGAAATAAATGCTTTTAATTTCATTTTAAAGACGAACTAGACGTAGACAGACAAGTGTCAAGTGTCACCTGCAATCTGTCATCTGTCGTCCTATGTATAGTCTGTCAGTCGGAACAAATCGTTTATTATCAATACAACTGAGTCAAAATATCGGTGCAAATAACATTAAATCGTTCGTACCCGTAACCAAAGTATAGGTTAAGCCTAATGCTTTGGGGCACGCATTACTGCATTACACTCATAATTCTGAACAAACCTTCAAATATCTATTTTCTATATGACTGCCAACCATAATATCAGTTTCCTAGAAGTTAAAAGGAAATACAGAGTAGTTGAGACCTTGTAAAACATAGCTTATTCAATAACTAAGTGGCTGAAACACTGCAGTTATCTTATAGCAGCTAGCGGGTTATAATTCGCTCTCGGAATCTGTTTATTTTCAAAAATCTGCTATGTTGAATACATATTAACGGGATTTTTCTTGTGTATAAATTTATTGGACTTCTTACTGATCATATGTTATGTTGTTTATTTACGTCAAAATGAAAGATTGAAAGCAAAATTATGTATTTGTGTTACGATAAACATCTTTATGTATAAAATTCCAGGGTCATGATGTTGTTACTCTAATCTCCGAAACCGGTAAAGTGGTTGGGTCCAACTAAAAAATTTGGATTGAGCAGCTTTGGCTTAAACCTCTCAAATTGCCCGACCCCAGCAGACTTGGACTGGACTCAGGGTCTAGTAGTAGGTCAAATATGAGGTAAATATTGCATCAATAGGCGTACCCAGCTCATAACCCAACCCAGGGGGAAGCAAAGGTGTCCCACGGCGGTTAAACTAGATAATATTTAAAATCTGTATTTTTTTATATACTTTCTCTAAAGTATAGGTATGTATCGAGATTTCAGGGGAAGGTAGCATGCACCCTTGGCCCCCTCTTGGCATGATTGCATCATTACCTCGAAGTAGTCTGTGCCAGGTGTGTCGACCAGCTGGACGAAGTGCTGCGCTGTCCGCCGGTCAGAGTCGCTGAGAGCACACCTCATGCTGCCGTACTCGTACTCCGCAGACCGACACGGGAAACGTTTCTAAACAAAAAAAAAACATTCATTATAAACACGAAAAATAGTAAAAAAAAACTTACTTTTCAAAATTACTTTCTCACGCGAGCAGTTTAGTGTTAAGGTTAAGTCTTTACTACTAAAACGTTTATAATACGTAACTACAACTAAATCCTACTAGAATCAAAAGATAACATTTTTTAAAGATTGTATCCGTCACAAATTTTGAAAAATATCTATCAGGTATAATCGTTTTCATTCATCTGTCAGGTATAATGTCGTCTTACGAATCAAGTGTTACTGAAGTGTCAAATACGTAACCTTGAAATCTATCACGATTTTAATCTATACATAAAAATAAAATTAGAGTTTTTGTGGTATTAAAATAACCGCTTTTTGCTATATGCATATAGTATAATGTATACACGCTACAAATACCAAAATAACATTTTTTTAAGCTTTTTTCTCTCTTTCTGTTTGTTCGTGCAAATCTCTGCGAATTGAACAATAACTTTTTATTACATTCCACGCGGATAAAGTCACAGCGAGTTGTATATATTTCATCTGAGCATATAAAGCAGGCACATATCCCTACATTAAATTTCTACACGCAAAGTTAAAATTAAAAGAAGATGCAGAGCCAGGCTCCGAGGAGATTGAACCGAGGCGAAACGACCCATTTATGCTGACTCACACACCTAAAAAAACCTAAACTTCAACGCAAAACAACGCTCAGAATACACGATCGTAAAATACGCAGACAATCCGCCGTTGTAACAATAGGAAGAATAATGAGATAGGTTCATATTATACTACATATATATTTGTCACTTAATATAAGCTGTTCTAAAATCATTGAAGTTGACCGGTACTTAAAAGCAAATGATTATAATTACGATTAGACTTTATTTTAATTATTTGAAAAAGGTTATAATTAAGTAATTATAACCAAAGAATTATGTAATTAAGCTGTTGCTAGTCTATCTTCCTTCTTTTTCCCAATTATATATTTCAGTAATATATATCTTTCTCATCCATTCTTCCTGTATCAGAAGAAGACAAGTTTTCCTTCTCATGTCGTAAATTTTAATAGGTAGTTTCGTAAATATAATAATTGTAAGTGAAATGTTCGAGTATGTAGCTAATTGCTAAGTTAGTTAGCGGTACATAGTAAATTCCCTATCATTTTCTAATATCTGAAAGCTACTAAAACTGGGACAAAATCGTAAAATACATTGAATAGATAAGCAGAAACGCACGCGCAGCCGTTCAATACGGCTTACGCGTGTTTGTATATAAGATGGAACCAAATTAATTTATACTATGAAATCAAATTATTTTATAGATGCTAAAGCAATTAATTAACATTGTGATACTAAATTAGTTTATTATAATAAAACCAAATTACTTTTAATTAAACCCCAAATAATATAGATTATGCATATAAAATATATAAATTAATATTTCATTAGATGACTTATAAAACTTTCAAAATTATATCAATCGATAAAACTCCTACTTATTATTAACCCTCTCGATGCAGTCGAGTAAAAAGTTAAAGCATTTACGCGCTGTTGAATCTTTTGAAATAAATTTAAGTAACGGACAAGACAATTATATTTTTTGCATAGATATTGTACTATAATATAACCAATTCTTTGATATATACATGTAGTCGGGTTCAAGAAAACCATTCCATGAATAGGGTTTTTTTTAATATCAGTAATTTAATAAAGGTTCTATTTTCGAAAAAATGCGGTTTCCAACAAGATTCCTGTGGTTTCCTGTAATATTCAAAGGACAAGGAGTGCTATCTGATTAACTTTATGGTTAATATTTAGATTTTAAGCAAGCACTTATTTAATTTCTGATTTTTATAGACCAGGGGTAAGCAACACGAGGCCCGCGAGCCGCATGCGGCCCTTTGAGCATTTTCAAATTAGATTTTTTATGCTTAGAAGGTCAAACAGTATGCCAAAACAATAAAAAGCATTACGATACAAAAATTATGCTATTATATAGTAACTCTAAAACGTTAATTTAATTTGATTAAGTATAAATAATGAGAATCTATGCGCGGATTTCTAGCAAAAATCAAGGTTAAAATTGACCCTTCAATTCATAAAGTTACACACCCCTGACATAGACTGTATTTGTAGACAGTTTAAGCAAAGTACTCTAATATAAAATGTAGGGCACGTTACCTCATTAAGGCAGGCAGCAAGACAGGCTTCTTTGGTGGAGGTGTAAATGATGGTGTTATCAAGCCCACGCAGCGCCTTGGCCGGCACTCGCTCGAAAGCCCACGGTCGAAGACAGACACTCTCAGTCCTGACTTGGAGCTTCACCATGTAGTATGTGTTTACTGCTCTCTACAACAAAAAAAAATGTTTTTTAGGTATTTATGATTTAACACAGGATACAGAAATCAAAAGCACAGATTTAATGTCCATTGTTACCATAACTATGGAACTAGTGGTCTCGGATACCCTCTGGCAATGTAAGTGTTAAAGGCCGTAATCCATGCTAGTGAATTTCAGATTGATAGATTCCACACCTTTTAGAATTTTAGAGCGAATTGTCAGATGTGTAGGTACCCTTACAATTATTTTCTTCACCGATATAAGTGATAATTATTTTCTAAAATACACATAACTTTTTGAAACAATCTTGGTCGACAATCAAAAACACGTTCTGTATCCAAATTTAATATTTAGGTGTAACAATTTTGTAGATACATTTTTTTCTAAATTCCCAAAATTTTTGGGTTACTTTTGTAATTTGCTGGTAACACCAAGATTTTTTAAAGGCCGATAAATACTAAATTTACATTGAAAGATAATGACGACGATAAATAACGATCGGTAACGACAGATAGCGACAACACACAAGCTTAACACATTAGCTACTTACAAACTCTTAGATAGGACACGACATGAACATCTGATATTCAAAGAGATAATTAAAAATAGAGCAAAAAGGGACCAGATGTTACCCCTTCTATGATCGAACAGAAACCGGCCCAGTAATGACCCGACGTAATAAACTTCGACTTACAAGAACGCTAATAAGGCGCACTCAGCAAATGAAAGATAAATAAATATCTTTGGACAACTCACACACGGCCACCTGATCCCTAAGCGTCAGCTTGTACTATGGTGAACAGACAACTGATAAACTTACATATATATTTATAAATACATCGTTATATAGATATTTACACCCAGACACACATTCCTCTCATCACAGAAAAGTTTGATCTGGGTGGGTATAGAACCTACGAGCTTTCGGTGCAGCTGTCAGGTTTACTAACCACTAGACCGGCTTGTCGAAAAATTACTCTAAGAGATATCATTTAACACTTTTTTTTGAGAATTATTATTAAAATCTATAATTAAAAGTAGTTTAATAATTCATACATAAATTGAATAATATAGGGTTTTATCAAAATACGGTGTTGTCGATCAGCGAGAAAACTATGGCTGTAGACATACCAGCTCATATGAATTGTGGGCTGGTGTTTTGTTTAGTTCGTTTCAAGCGTCCAACGCATAAACACCTTTCAAAATGCCGCAATTAATATTAAATGCATTACAATCAACTTGGTACAATGGGTGTAATAAGATTGAACGTAAGTATTTTTAAACCTTTCCTTAGTTCATTAGTAATTTAATGAAGATGTATATAGTATATGTCAGTGCTAAGATTGCTTTCAAGTAAATTCAAGTAATTTTTCCTTTGATAATCCTTTCGTAATTCCTTTGGTAATTCCTTTGGCAAATTCCAATAATCAGCTTGGCCGACTAGTTGGTCGACTAATCGGCTTCTTCACAATCGACTAATCGGCTAGACGGCTAGTCGACCAAAGTCATAGTCGGCACATCTCTAGAAACGGATAAATATCTGTTGTAAAATGTCCATCCTTTTATTGAAAGTATATTTTATTATTCTAGTGAGGCTGGTGTTGCTTCACAATCAGAATCGGATCTGCACATCACTAAACTAATTGGCAAGATGTGTAAGCCGGAGGCTTCCATCTCTGGATGGATTTATCTGGTCATTATCTAGCTTACTGGTCAGGTTGTCTGGTGTCTGTGATGTAATCTCGGATAGGATAGTATTATTAGAGTCTCTCTAATGGAAGTTAATAGGGACAAGAGGTAGTAGATTTTTTTTTATATTACACAAATTAGCACTTCACCACTATCCCACCTAATGGTAAACGGCGCTGTGGTCATTATCATTGCAACCCGTAACTGTCCCACTACTGGGCTCAGGCTTTCACAATGTGAGGGTACAGCCCATGGTGCACCACGCTGGCCAAGTACGAATTGGTAGAAGAGAAACTCGGACTTCATAGGGAACTCTCAGGAGTGTTTTAACAATGTTTTCCTTCACCAAGTAATAATCAACTTCTGATACGCACGCAACTTTGAAAATTAGACCAGCGACTCGCGAGATTTGAACCTGGGACCTTCCGTTCGAGAGACCAAAGCTGCAACCACTAGTCTATCACGCGATGCGGCGATACGGTGTTAGGTGGTAACGCACTTATTTAATAATAGCCTATTTACTTGACATTTGCTTCAATAAATTTAAATATATAATATCAAAAGAAAGTAAAACTAGAATGTACAGACACAAGATTAATAGAATTTTATTCAACTCCAACCACTCCAAGACTCTCTAGAAGGTGGATGGTTCAATGGCCAACCTAAGGAACTTATGTAACTTCTTATAATAAATACAATACAACAAGCGTATTTATTTATTCAGCGTTAATTTGTTTTACATATATTAATTAAAGAGGCACAAGGCTGAATTTATTACAAAATGAAATAAAAAATAAAAATATGTACCTGGGGAGTGGCCATGGGATTATTGGCTTGGGTGTCATTTTGCAGCAAACACCTGGTCTCCTGGACTGGCGTTAGCGGGTTCAATACGAAACTGTAACAAAGAAATGAAATTACACGTTTTGTAAAATCTTCCCAACAAGGCAAAATGTCGTAAATGCTAAACAAATATTTCTATCAAAGACGTAACACAATTTTCTATGGTTATATGTCTGACGATGTAGAATTTCCATACAAACTTCCATATGCTATTACAATCCTGGCTAGCCTATGCGAAAAAATCCTTTGTTTCTTCATATTTTGTAGTACTCTGTACTAATTATCATCAAAACTTGTAAACCGTAAACCCTGAAACCATAACAGACACTCAGAAAGACAGAGTTACTTTAAAATTTATTATATTAGTAAGGATATCGTAACCGCTGAGGAATTCCCTTGCTCGAGATGGAAACTTTGAACTGAAGCAAACAGCAAAAAATTTTGTTAATCATATTAAGTTCATAAGATAGCAATATTAAACTCAAAAAACCTAACATACACTATAATCCTGGTACAAAATGTTGAAGTCACTGATGGCCCGCTTATGAGCACGAGTCCCTCTTCTCACGGAGAAGGCCTAGAGCATACCACGACGTTCCAATGAGAATTGGTGGAAGTCAAGGGCAAATGTCTAACATCATCAACTGCCCGAAAGCCTTATTTATTTATTAATGTAAAAACCTACACACAGTTCTTAACAAAGGACGGACTTAATGCCTAGTGGCATTCTCTGCCAGTCAACCCATGCTGAAGGTGAAATAATTTATGGCAGGTGGCAAACTAAGAATAGGAAAATGTTTAAAATATCGTTATTTATATAATTACATAAGATACCTTTAATATACATACATAAATAAACATATATAAAATATATACATAATTACAATACTTATAAAAATCTAATTTACATATACAT
>DWJZ01009312.1:0-10787 GCA_018249125.1 Asbolis capucinus
TATTGTTGTTTGTTTGTCCTTTATAGGCTCTGAAATGGTAGGATAAAATGGATCAAAATTCTCTAGAAAATGTTTTGGTACCAAAATGATATCAATCGGATAAATCGTTGATGAGTTCATACGTAGCAACGAGCGCCAGGTATTATATCTATTCATAAGTATACCTAAGTATATTATGCCTACTATTCAACATTTCCTCGTGCTATCGTCCTCGCTGTTTGTCCTAAAGGTCGGGTGGTATAGAACGCATCTTACATTAAGATCTTTTGTATCTCTTCATAAGGTATAACAAGGTTTTAAATAAAAATAAGATTTTCGTTTGCATTTTCAGAATATAAAAATATTTATTATTTTTATGTTAGAGTAACTAATTCATTCGTACAAAAAATAATGTTTATTTCATGTGCTGAGTGACTAAAATACTAATGGTTGCACTTACGCATATTACCGTATTGTCATAGCGCCAATTGGCAAAGTTAATAAGATAGGTATGTTTAATAATGTTTCAAGTGAAAGTAAATCCAATCTATTAAATAATCATGTTTTATTGTGCATCAACTTATAATTTATCTAAAGCAGCAACATATTCAATACTTACTACTAATATCGTAGTCACTTCTACAACTAGCAGGGCTTGATACCGGTTTAAAAATACCGGTAAGTAAGTATTGTTCGGCGCTAGTAGATAGTAGTTTTACGCAGCGCTAACAAGTTTCAACTTGCCTATTTTCTAATAACTGTTTTTTGATACAAAACAATTATAATATAATTATAATTTTGCTCTATTCGGAACATTAATAAAGTTTGACAATAACCCGGTACACAAGCACTGCCTACTAATTCATTAATCATTAGCTAATCAAGGCAAACTTTCTCCTTTACGCTACAAAATAATGTCGGTAAATTGCTAATGATAATTTCCTTAACGTAATAATGTAGCCAGGATTGGTCTAGGCTGATCTGAAAGTTAAGACGATAAATTATTTTCGCTTTGGCGCGGGAAAAATAAAACGCAGCTATAGACATGGCCGTTTCGAGCTCATATACCAATGTTATAGAGATAAGAAGGATGTTGGAGGAGTATGGGCTCTGAAACTATTGAGCTGATTTAAAAAAATCTTTTACCATTCGAATCCCACACTAACCCTGATGAACTGCTGCGGAAATGAATGTCAATAGAGCAGTGATATATGTAGGTATTACAAAGAGGACATCAATAACTACAAATTAAAAATTTTAACGGGTTACTCATGACTATTGTTACTCGTAAGAATATTCGTGAGTGACCCGTTAAAAAGTTTTAAATATGTTCACTGTCCACAATTATTAAAGTTTAAAATTAACGACTAATTAGACTGCGAAGTCAAAATGTTTGTCAACTGTATGTAGATATATGTATAACACTTTTCTAATGGACGCCAACCTAATTATATCCATTGTACTTTATAATAGTCTCAACACACTACTAAACAAACAAACCGCGGGATCAGTCTCCCTTGGACATCATGACAACCAATATTTGTCCCATAGCGGAGCTCGACTAAGAACTACCTAAAATAAACTAGGTTCTGGCCAAGGAAGGATGCGATGTAACCTATAAACATACGGGAAAACCCCATCATTTCTGACAAACGCACCACTATTTCAGTACAATGCAAGCAAAAGCAAATCCAGTTTTGAGTAACACTCAAAAATACCTGGACTTTTATAATTGTTCAGTAATTAGCACATAGTCATCGCCGCCCTTACTCATCTCTAACGTTAATATTCCGGGTCGTACGTGTGGACATGCACGCAACAGGTAAATATCTATACTCAAAAATACATCACTATAACCGTTACTCAATAATTAACCTATCATTTTATTAGTATACGGATTTGGCGTTATATTTAGTCCACGTGACGCAATACACCAGTTCCAGATATGGTCCGTCTAGACCTAGAACGGATTTCGTCGTTTTGCAATTTATGTTGTTATAGATGCACCAAACATTTAATGCTATTTATGAGGTGATAAAAACAAAAACTTTTTGGACTTCACACATTTATTGTATTTTTGTCTAATAAAAATACTATATTATATAACTATCATAAAAGGATATCTACAGCAATTGACAGTCTTGCTGGTTGTACAGGTTGTCCAGAGCATATGTGCTCCGATTCCCATCTTCCATTATGCACATTATTAATTTATGCACTTCAATGGAGGTATACTCAACTATTTAACCTTACCAATATACAGCCCTATTTGTGTTAGTATTTCACACAAAGAATTCGCCCAAATAAACACCATTCAATGGATATTATTCACATATTGCACAATTGTAAAATCCTTTACAATGTCTCATTTATTTTTGAAGTTTGTTAAATTTTCGGGTGTAGGTATTAAGTACTAATTTGATTTAGGCACGATATTTTTTAAACAATGGTAGATCTAATATTAAAATATAATTAACATCGACTAAGACTCTACAATGCATTGTTTAAAATTTATAAATTATACACATACAAATGTTTTAACCGTATTATGATGGTATTTTACATTACTATTACGAACTAAATATAGTAAATCATAAAATTAAAAGTGCAAGGACTAATTCGGACCGACAGGTATATGTTAATTTCTGAATAAATTCGTAGTAAATTTTACATTTTCGCAGTTCAGCCGGGACCATGATCCACGCAACTAATTCGAAATATCGAAAAACATATATCGTGGGTACCCGTAACATAGCATAATGTACTCTGTCCACGATGAGACGAGTTTAAAAACCTATATTTCTATCTTATCCACCTGTAGATCCGAATCAAACCATATACAACAAAATATTAGACATTAAATATCTTTGTACACTTGAAATGAAACGTCTGTCCGACAATTATAAACTATAAAGAGCCCTTTTATTATTTTTATTTACATAACTAAATTGGCTAAAAATGTTACTCATTTGTAAGATTCAGTTTTAAAAAGTAATTAAACAAATGTTAAAAGACCACGAAAATTAATGACAGGCATTAAGAAATTTTATAGGTACTTATAAATCATTATAACCCTGAGTTTTGATGTGTATACGAAGGGAACACTTAAGTGTGCCTTAGCAAGCATTTTAATAAGCTCACAATTTGTATCATAAAAACTTATAAACACTATTCGCTCCAATATTCCAAGCTACAGACAAAGATCTTAAATAATGATTTTATAATAAAGGAAATAATAAATTGTAAGAGCACAGATTTATATAAAACTTAAGATATTAATACATTCTTAGTATCTTGTAGACACTAGAATAAAGAGCAGGTCTATAAACTTAGTACACGTGACGTATGGTGCATGGAAGCAACAGATATATGAATAAAAAAAATATACTTACCAATATTGAAGTATTTAAATGGATTCAATTTTTTTTAATAGATCAAAATAACACCAAGAATAATCAAGTTATGAGATGAAAAATTATTAAAAGATGTTGTTTTGTAAAATCCAACGTTAATATCTTGAAAAGTAATCTACTTATGTATATGGGATTCCAATTTTTAATTCCAAAATCTTTTACAATATAATGTGACTTTATAAGATATTAATTAATGTGATTTTATAGCAACTTTTTAATAATATACAATATGAATATGGTATTTATTTCCAAATGTACAACATTCAACAGTTTTGGGTTTATGTAACATAATAAAACTTATAACATCATAAATTATCACCTTGAATCCTTTTATCGACAAAACCAGATTTTCGTAACTGTTTGATATTCACTTTTTTCCAATTGGTTACATGAAGCTATACATTTAAGAAAATATTTATGACACGAGGATTTTGCTCTAGATAAACCGACATGTGTATTTATACTAAAAGGTAACGAACAAACTATATAAATGTTTATGCTTCCAAATTATCATTTTCAGGAGCAAAATTCTTTAGGCATCTACAAATATTATTATGTATTACACCTGTACGTCTATATACTGAGTTTATGATCCTGATAACTTTCTATATCAAATTGAAGACATTTAATAGCGATAAGCATATATTTGTTAAGATAATTACAATATTATATTACACAATTGCACCACAAGCGAATGGGTATCTTATATACCTCATTGTTTTGTTTATTTTACACGTATCACTCTAAATTCCAACACAAACTGATCCTTTTGTATTATTTAATTAATGTGTTATTTCATAATGATATTTGGCCTTATAATACTAACAAGGTGAAACAATCTATAGTTCTACACACAGCATACACTATGTACAATATAGACTTATATACAAAAATATAACACGCCAAAGTTCAGATCACTTTGTTCGAGTTCATTAATGATGTACTTTCATTAATGACGTATCTTTTAATTATTTTCACAATTTTATCGTCAGTTTTCACATATGACAAATATAACTATTGCTTTTTGATTCGTAATACTATAAAGATTTATGGGACTGAAAATGTAGTTAATTCTGACCCTAATGGTAACAAATGTTTAAAATTATGATTGAATGTTTAAAATCATAGACAACGCACAATGTTTTACGTAATTCTAATAAATTCAATAATTCAATTTATTATAACTAGCAGTGATTTCAAAATATGTGTAAAAAAATAAAAACTAACTGAATGCGGAATTAAAACTATGTCCAATTAACGAAAACGAATCGTATGATGCGATCTATATTTCCTGGTCAATTAATTATACCTTGTAATTTCCTCCGAACGGAAAACTTGAAGTTCATATTTTCAATAAACAAAAAAATATTTATTTAAACTAGCAATATATCGCCATATGAAATTAGCAATTTTATAATCAATAAAGACAAATAAGTAACAATTTTATCAAAACGAGACCTTTCATACGTCCAATCAAATATAAAAACACGTCGTGAAATAATTTAATTGAATAAAATGTATCTGTTGTGCGTTTATAAATTAATACAAGCATAATTACTATCTTGGGTAACCAGCTGATGGTTTAGTGAATAATGCTGTTGATATGTGTGTACATTTTGGTGTGACACATTGTTGTGTGACTAGGGCTGCCAACTACCTTTTGTCTGCAAAATAATAGCTGTAAAAATGAAGTACCCTTAAAAATATAGTATTTTATAGGAAGACTAAAAAATAGACTAAGTTTATAGTAACATTTCTTTTGCACATTATGTCCGAAGTTCAAAAATTGCAGATTATTATATCAGTTTTAATCGTAATAATAATTAATCGAATATTGATTTATTGTACTAAAAAATATTTTCGCGCTCCATATATTCCTTGAACAGTACTATATACTGTAGTAGTTAATCCTAAAATACAGTACAATATATAATATAGTACGATTGGCAACCCTATGTGTGACACGTCATGGTATGACAGTTTTAACACGTGTTTGGTAAATACGAAGCAACCACCTACTATACGCCATGTCACAAAATATAAAATTTACGCGGTTGTATATCATATAATCATTAATATATTCATTTGTACATTACACGAGAGATTTTTTTTATAATATTTACATATAAAACAACATTAAACCCTCACCTTTATTCACAATACTTTAAAACTTACAAATTAAAACTTTCGCTAGGGCTGCAAATCTTAGTACAAACTAAAAATATTTTACTCTAAGCAAGACTTCTATAGTAATTGTAGTTATATCATGCTGGCTTTCGTATTTCATTTAATGTCGGTTTAGTGTTGAAATATGTCTAGTGATACCAACCGTCAAATAATAAGGAAGGATGGTTTTTAAATTGGAAAATTACATTAAAGTTTTTTTCTGCAAAGAATTATTTCAAATAACTTTTCAAAAAACTTATGAGAACTATAAAAAAATCTTAAACCAATTTCAGAGCACTCCGCCAAATTTTTCCACAATTTACCTAAAAAATTTAGCAACTTTGATGTTACATTACGGTTTGTTCTCAATATATTTGTTACGTAAATACTTGATTTATTAAGTATTTCTATGAAATCTTGCTCCAATTCTTTTTTGTAAGTGCCTCAAAGGTAATTTGAAGTGTGATTTTTCTTAAAATTAAGTCTCACACACACACATAGACAATCACATAAAGAAATAATCGGGAGTAAATTATTTCAGAAGTTTTGGAAACTTTGGAACTCTTTGGAAACAATGCAAAAGTTATTGTTTTACAAATTTTTGCACAATATCAAATTAAATCTGTCTAATAACGAAACAAAAAAGAGGAAATTGTTAATTCTTAGTATTTTTATTGATAATAATTAACTATAAATGTGATGAGGTACAAATTTGGTACCTGAATAGACATTTCATACCAAAAAAAATACAGATAATATCTTAGTGGTTTTAGGCTCAATTATCTATTTATTTGTATGGAAACTAACATGATATAACTATATCCATTGATATTTCAATTTATTCTATACATATAAGTAATTCAAGTCATTATATAAAACCATTTGCATACATCAAATCAAAAAGCATTTTATGGGTAAAAAGTCAATCTTTGCTTTAGTTTTAAAAATATTGAGTTGGCATTGTATTGCATCTTCCCTGTAGTATTGGGGTGTGAAATTGTTAAATAATAAAAATAAAAGTTAATGGAAAATATAGATTTTGACTACTTCCTTAAAAAAAGTAATTGAACAGCTGTTATATCCCAGTAACCGCTTCATAGAACTTCTAATTAAATTTATAGTTATGTTAGCATTTTGAATCCACGAACTGTAGTAGTCATTTAACAAACATATGATTTTTACTTTCTGTAAGTGAACTGTTAGTTAATTAATGATGAAATGAATATTTTATTATGAGTTTTAGTAAGACAGACTGTGGTGATAAAAAAATATATGTTGTAATGGCTAAAAGAATGCCTCAAACTAAACTTAATAAATCCAAGACAAATAAATGGAAGTGTGACTCAGAACTATTTTCAGAACTACTTTCCATCCAGCAATAAAGAGCACATTGTACCAATACAATCAACAGAACTAATTTATACTTTTATTGTATTAAGAAAGAATATTCAAAAACACATTCTTCAGACAGATAGCTCCAGTACAGACAATAAACATGCAGCAAACAGGATGCAAAAAAACCACTATAAGAAAACCCTGCGAGCCTGATATCTACGTAATACTAATAAAGATGCGATGATTCTATAAGAATGTATGACCATCTAAGCTCAATATTGCAATCTTAGTGAAAAGCAAGTAAAATGCGACAAAACATGAAATCCATGACGCGACGAGAAAGAGGAGAGAATTCCGAAGCTCATACAAGACTTCAAACAATCCTTGTCGTTGTTCAATGCAAAAATAGTAATAAATCCAGCTCTAAACTTAAGAATCAAATCTGACAAACAGCACATTTAAATGATTAGTCGATATAGACAAAATGTTTGAGAATGATATTTGGTGCAGAAAAAAATGGTGTATGTTTTTCCTCATGAAATGCATTTTGGCAGGAAAGCTAACAAAAAAAAAGATTACTCCATTTCTTCTGTAGACTTAATGTTTGGAAAATTAGATAACGATAGAAGTGTTCATCCCCCTTGCGAATGTATGAGAATGATATTTATGGAGGAAAAACAAACACCATATATATCAGCACCAAACGTCATTGTCATACACTCTCGAAGTAGGGTTTAGTGTGAACGATAACAGAAAAGACATTGGTCTCAATGCCCAGGTAAAGGCAACTTAAGTTTCCGTCTGGGAAGAGATAGCAAGAAAATGGGAAACCTCAAATAATAGCACATTGTATTGAGTAAATGGGCCTTGTGCAATGTGTCACGCGTGCAAATCCTCGAGAGTTGACATAGGTCGTTACAAAGCTATTAAAAGACCTTTCAAATTCTCCATAGGAAAGATATGTGAACAAAGTGGAGTACACTGGTTTTACTTGACGTTAATAAATAAACTGCTGAACTTTCAAAGTAAAATACATACAAATCTTTACAAATTTATTTAGTCCGTCTGGTTATACCAATTCTGTAGTATAAAGTTGGGGAGTATCACCGTGTAGAATAATTTAGTATTATAATAAGAATAGGCATGATGATTTAAGAATTCCATGAGGTAAATTTTCAGTATTCTTTTTTACCAAATACGACATTCCGCCATACTAGACGAACACCGAATGATGACGTCATTTTGTAAGCCATAGATGACAGTTAAAAAAGCGTGACGTCATAAATAGACGCTATTAATATTGTAACGTTTTGGAACGAAATTTAAATTGACAGATGACATATGATAATGCTTTGGCGCGTAAACAAGTAAATCGTTTTCTATACCTCTGCGATGATTTGAAAAAAATATTTACTAAAAATCGTTACCTAGCAAATAGATTATATAAATATTTTTTCGATATTATATATAACCTTGTAATTGTGTGGTAAGGTTTATTTTATATTCCCGTTATCGGTTCCTACGCAACGATTGTTAGTGAAATTTTTTTTTCGAATCACGACCGGGGTATAGTATTCAGTTGCACGAGATCTAATATAATCCAAAATACGACTGAGAATAGTGGAAACGTTTCTTGGGATCGGTCTCAGCAAATATACAAAATTATAGTCAGCTATCTTCCCAAATGTATTTCTGTTGCTTACATAATATGGTAAGCAACGGCATATTATGCCGTTAGTTGAAATTTGCAGAATGGTACTTTAAGTCCTACTTTAAAACCGAAAGCGGGAGTTCTCATATAATTTTCTGAAATAAATTCACAATCGCTGCACGAGTTCTAATATATGTAGTAAATAATTACATCAGCCGAACTCAAAAACAGGACCAGCGTATATCTTGGGGTCCATGTAAATATATCTATGCGTTAACGTACGGTCCGTTTTTCATCTTGCGCTAACTTGTAAACGAAACACGGCCAAGTCGTTAAGTTTAGTATTACAACGTTTTATGTGGTATGTTTCAGCATTTTGATTGGCTGAAGTTATTTCAAGATGAAATAAAACAGACTGTACAGCAAGTTGTAAATTTGAGGTTGTGTCAAAATCAAAAAGACTACTTGAAGTTATCTTTTGAGGTTATTTCAAGATAAGAAAACGAATTATACAGCAAGTTGAACTTTTGAGGTTACGTCAATACCAAAAAACAGACTATACAGCAAGTTGAACTTTTGAGGTTATGTCAAGAAAAAACTGACTTTGTAGTGAAGCTAGAGCTTGCGGAGGCGAGTGAGGCGACGCTTCTTGCGTTGTGGGGCCGCAGCCGCGTCGGCTGAGGCTCTACGGCGGGCGGGGGGCGTGGCGCTCTCCTCCCCACTGCTGGGCTCGGAGCGGTGCTCACGCTCCTTATCCGTGGGCCCCGTGGTTCCCGTGGGTCCCGTGCCCACGCCCACGCTCGCGTCCACCCCTGTGCTAGTCGGCTCAGGCTCCTTACTGCCGCCCGCCTCGCCGCTGCCACCCGCAGCCCACTAGAAGATACATAGGTTCAAACCGTAGACCCTAAACGAACCTGTACTAAGGAATTCTTAAATGCACAAGTGGAATACTGACTGTCGCGCTCAAGAGTCTTTAATGGATACTTAAATCGCTCCTTAGTACAGATTTTTGTTCTTTACTAAGGAGTGATTGAAATAACCGTTATCGACCCTATGTGGGACACCTACACAGCTCTCCTCAAAGTTTCGATTGGTTGGTGAACTGTTTGTTAAGGTCTCCCTAGCCTTCACCAGCAAAGATTTTTCAGTGTAATATTGTATTTTTTTTTCCGATTTACTGCAAACTGGATAACGCTGTAAACAGCTTGTTATTCCTCAACTGGGCCAGAAGGAAACCCAAAATTCAATCGATTTTAAGGGAGAAGGGAGGAAGAATTTAATCTTAAGGGAGCAGTTAACTTGGTTTAACCAACCGGCTCTACACTGGCAATTCCAACTCGGTTGGAACTTTCCGGCTTCTCTTCCCGCAAGGCTAGGCTTTGCATCCTGACCCTACGTCATAATGATGTGGCCAAAATTTATCGAGCCGGAATTAATTTTTTCTTATAAAGGAGGAGGTTTAAGTCTGCTTCACAACGCTGTAGCCTTTGGCAGATCCTGGAGCTGACTAACGGCATGCTATCTGAGGTAAAGGTACATATATTTTGGTCACCTGCGCGAGAAGAGCGGCGCCGCACTCGGCACAGAGCGGCGGCACGGCGGGTGAACGCGAACGCCAGTACTGAAGCTCGGTTTTGCACTTGTTCAGCTCCTGTTAACACAAACATAAACACATATTTTAATTACTAGAAATAGCCCTCGCTTCGCTTCGGAAGAAGAGTTGTCCACTGGTTTCAGAGTTACCATACAATATTTATCCCACGGGAACATAGCAGTTTTCTGGTATAAAAAGTATCCTATAGCGTCTTTACATAAGCCAAAAACATGCAAAATTTCATGTAAATTGGCCCAAACTAATCTTAACCTGTTGCCATACTAATCTAAACCTGTACCTGTGGGAACTAAGCCATTTCGTGGGATAAAACAATTCCCATAACCATTCTCAGGTTTCAACTTCGACTATGCCTAAGACTATGACTAAGTTACATCTAAATCTGTACAGTGGTTTTTCCGTGAAGCTCGAACGAACAGACAGGCAGACAATAAATCCAAAAAAAAGTTTTAATCTCTATATTGATAACAAAGCCTCTCTGCATCAAAATTTTCAAAAAATACTTAATGTACTAATACTGAGTTCACCCCGTAACGGTTTTATTATTAGTATGTAGCATAGATGAACTGGCCACATTGATCGCAAATTGACTTGAATTTCCTTTACGGGCTAACACACTACATACGAGTTT
>DWJZ01009313.1:0-10787 GCA_018249125.1 Asbolis capucinus
CTTCGTGGACTATATACATTATGCAGTGTTACGGGTACTCACGATATATGTTATTTACGCCGATATTTCGACCCACTTGCATGAATCATGGTCCCTGCTGAACTGCGCTGGCGATGAGAAACTTTTGACAGGTTAACAGATGACTAATGGATAACACGACACTAATACGACACATACAATACGCAACTGGGCCGAAATATCGGCGCAAAAAACATATATCGTGAGTACTCGTAACAACATAATGTAATTAGGGTTGTCTGCTTTAATAAGGCAAAAATAGGCCCTGAAAAGCGCATGATTTTTTTTTACATACGATAAGTTACTTGACATCGACCCCACCTGATGAAAACTGGCAAAGATGTCTAAAAAGTTGGACAGAACCAACTTAGTAAATGCCTATTCACTCTTTTCTTGAAGACTACTTGAGGAATACCGACGCAGGCAGGTTATTGCATTCCCTTTGCGGTACGCTTGTACTGTTCTGCTTCCCTTGTTTCTGTCTCTTTCCCACGTGTACAAGTCTATCTCCTCCTTCCCGGCAGGCAACGCGTTAATAACATACTAGTCTGGTGTTTTTAATGACCATGGGCAGCGGTGGTCACTCACCTTCAGGCGACTCATGAGCTCGTTTGTCTGCTTATCACATAAAAATGCCACCAAAAGGCCTCTGACAGCGTAACAAATGCTATCAAATGATAACATTCGGGACGACGGCTTTATGTGGCTCCCGAAACACAAAGTGCTCGGAATATTTTGCCCGTGACGTGACATGTGGTACGTATGTCATTGTGAATTCGCACAGACCCATTTACACGACGCAACTTGGTGTTTTATGTAATTCTCCAGTCCACGATACATGATATCTGGCCCGCACCAATATCCTTAGAACATTAGCGGCCCTCGTATATGTAAAGGTTGCCGGTGCCCTAGGCGGACTGAAAATATTATAGGGTTCTAAATTTTCCACGGATCCCCAAAAACAGGCCCTGATGTGTGACGAATGTATAACATTGATAACGCATCTCCAATATTTATCCCTGAAACTCTCGGAATTAATCACGAAGAACCAAACACGTACTTAAGACGAATCAAATTGGAGCGAAGGTTTCACTTATTTTCGAACATGATATGAATGGTTATCGTTACTGATATTATATACGCGAAAGTGACTCTGTCTGTCTGTCGTGTCCATTTCACAGTTAAACTACTGAACCGATTTTAATGAAACTTGAAACAGAGCTAGAATAGGGCCTGAGGAAAAACATACGCTACCATATTGTTCGAAAAAGGGATGAAAGTTTTATGGACGTTTTTCATTATTTAATATAGCTTTGCATTCATGCACTACCTGGGGTAATGACTTTGCGGAATGTGGAGGAGGGCGAGGGGAGTAACTCTACGAAGCGGAGGCAGTCGCGGGAAAAAGCTAGTATATAAATGACGGTAACCGGTTAGTTTTAAAAAAGCCTTATTAAAATATTTAAAATTATTAGCTTTAGTTATAGAGTGTAGAGCCCAGATAACAATAAACACCAGACCAGTAGAGCCCAGATAACAATAAACGCCACCCTGACCGTAGCATCAGGTCATGCTTATCATAATGCATTGTCATCAGGATGGAAAATATAAAATTTCAGCTCCGTAGTGTAAAAGGAAGTGGGTCTAATGAAACTTGTAAGATTTGACCCGTAACAAACAAATATACTAACATACTAATACAAACATACACTGCAAGTTAAATAAAAGCTCGTAAGAACTGGTGAGGTGACAGATGCAGAGAAGAACTTACCTTCGATTCACGTAAGGCTATTTAAATAAAAGTTATATCTGACAACATCCAGTATAAAAAAATTCAACCAACAAAAAATCTTTTTTTTGGTAAAAATAACAATGTTTGGTCGACGAGAGTTGGTTATTGAAGGGCACTCAGTGCCCTCTGAGTGATCGTCTGTCGCGATCCTCCAGAATATATTAAAGTCTAGAGCAGGGATTCGCAACCCGTAACCCGTGGGCCAAATGCAGACCGAATGCCATTGCGGTACGCCACACACAGACCCCTTTCCAACGACGCTTGACGTTTTTTGTGATTCTCCAGACGTGACACATGTAATGTAACCCGCACCAATATTCGTAAAACATTTATGGCCATCAGATAAGAAAAGGTTGCCGACCCGTGCCCTTGAGGTCAGAAGCCCCTGTCTACACCAAGTCACGATCTAACTGAAACAACGTTAACGGGAAAAATGCAATTTTTCTTACTTTCTTTTTAGGAGAAATAAGTTGAAAAGTTGGTGATAAAAACTAATGTATGCCTATCAGGCATGGTATGATTGTGAAATAAATTCTGGATATTGACCTCAGTAATCCTTGCTCCTATTATAAATACAAAAGTAACTGTCTGTCCGTTACCTTTTGACGCCTAAACTCAACCGATTTTGATGAAACTTGGAACGGAGGCAGAATAGATCTTGAAAAAAAACTAGGGCTACTTTTTATCTAGGAAAATGGCCTGATGGGAGGCCTTTAGGAAGGGGAGAAGAATACAGGATAAGAGTTTGTACAGAAGATGCTTATTTACGAAAATTCTTTGTAATATTATAAAAGTGAAAGTGAGTTTGTTTGTATTATTGTCCGTCTTTCACGTCGAAATGAAGTGTTCTTGGAGGAATGAGCGAATGGAGATACTTGGTGATTTGGTGACACGGGCGAAGCCGCGTGTAGACCCTAGTTTGACCGTAATACTTTGTATTCATGAACATGGTTTGGCATGGTTTTGAGTGTGGGAAGATTGAGAGGTAGGGAGAGGAAAAGGGACGGAGAGTGCTGCAGGAGGGTTACGTAAACGTAGTAGGAGAAAAAGCTACTGTACAATACATATCAGTGATGAAAATTAAAATACTTTCAAATAGAGTGAAGAATATAAGATTATTAGGTGCGGGCGAAGCGTGGCATGTTAATAAAAAGTATCCTAAGTATTAGGTATTTTAGACTACAATCTATCCCTGTGTCAAATTTCATTCAAATCCGTTCAGTACTTTTTGCATGAAGGGGTATAAAACATCTATACATATATCCTCACAAACCTTCACGTCTATAATATTAGTTGGCTATTGAATCATTTTTTTTTTATTTTCAGACACGCTAAAACAATTATAACTTGTAAAAAAATGCAAGAAAATAAACCATACCTTTGGAATGAAAGATTTTAAGCAGTGAACTACTTAAACCATATTTTTATCTCTCTTTTAATCTAGGTTCTTACAACAATATACATACTTTTTAATTAAAAAGTAACCTTTTGTATTATTGGTAACAAGGTGAGAGCAAAGTCGTGTAGATAATTTATTTTACTTTCTTCTACTAACGGGCTTGAATGTTCACGAAATGAGAAAAACTTTGACAAGTTTCAGCCGCTAATACATCTAAATGGTTCATTCTACGGTTTTACGGCAAAGGCAAAGTCGAAGACAAGTTAAAGTTAAAGTCAAATAAAAGTCAAAGTCAAGTCACAGTCAGAGTCAAACAACAATATCAAATAAATATGTTTAAACGTTAATCTCTCGAACGAGGTCATGAGTTCAAATCTGACTGTGTGCACTTATTTTACAAAAGTTATGTGCATATCAGAAGTTGATTATCACTTTCTATGGTGAAGCAAATCGTGGGGAAACCTGCACTCCCCAAAGTTCTTCATAAAGTTCTCAAAGTGTAAATCTACTAATTAACACTTGGACAGCGTGGTGGTGTACCTATACGTCTCACATTTTGAAAGGAGACCCGAGCCCAGTAGTGGGACATTTTTGTGATAGTGGGATCTTTGTTCCTCTACACAAAAACTACAGAACGGATCGAAATAAATTTGCACTGGAAAAACACATAGTCTACTTAAATTAACACGTGGGCGAAGCTGCGACCATAAACTTGTATATACAGAAAGCTGCAGCACCCTGTGCTTGAATTAAAAAGTGACGCAATTAGAAATGACAAATTTTTAAATAGTCTGAAGTTACATCAGGTGCTTGTCTGAAAAGTTCTCGTCAAATTTAAACTGGATGAAACTTAGGTACAAAATAATGGGTAACAATAACGTGTATATATACAATTAACTTACATTCATTTATTTGAAAAAAAATGGAATTAAAAGATTAAAAATATACTTTTAAAATCATTTCCGTCAAAATCATTACTGCATTTAAGTTGATTTTGTGGGAAATATATTTTTGATACAAAATGTATATATGTATTTTAAAAAGGAATCATGTACAGATTCCAAAAACCTGTATATATACATATACATATATGAAAAGTATTTCCTTCTTCATGACCAGTATTACTGAAAATGGTAAACCCGACTTCACCCTTGCAGTGGCGAGTTGCAGACATAAAAACAGATTAATACAAATTCATCCTGGCCCAGACTGTCTGGGAAGTCGTGATTGTACAGCACACCTCGATACAGCTGGAGCGGAATGGAAAAGAGAGACGGGTATTATATCCTTTTTCAGCTGTATGCAACCATACGTGTAATGAAAATATCTCTATTTTGATTTTAAAGGCTGGGGACAGAATTCTGATTTAAAGAGAGACTTAAAGAGTGAATTTTAAGCCACTACTGAGCACGGGTTTCTTCTCATACTAAGGAGGTCTAAAACATGCTTTTTGCTCCTAAGGATTGGTAGAGAAGTCAGTGGCTCCAGTGTTGGAGGTTTTAATGTCACCAGAAGGCCTCCGACATGGCTTAACAATTTCTACCTAACAATAACCACCCGGACGGCTTTACGTGCCTTCCGAAACACTAAAGCGGTAATTATTTTTTGCCACTAGCGGTCACCCATCCTTCTACCAACCGAACCGGCTGGTAGTTAACTTTTTCGATCGCTTACAATCGAAACAACGCTGGGCTATGAACAGTTAAATTAGCAAAATTGTATACGCTCCCTAGTTCTTCTACACGCTTTGTTGATAAATAAAAGTATGTCTGTTATGTTATGCAGTATTGTTTGTTCATGATATCTTCCACTCAGAAATCATGACAGAAATTTTGAGAAAATTCTGTCTGAGTGGAGAGAGAGGTTGCGTGCATAGGGACACTTTTATTTACAAGCTTTCGTTTAACTTGCAGTGTATGTTTGTATATTAGTATGTTAGTATATTTGTACTTAAGTTAAGTGACCCGAATCTTGCAAGCTTAATTAGACCAACTTCCTCTTAAACTATGGAGCTGAAATTTTGCATAAGCCTGCCGTCTTGGTGAAAACGTATTTTTAAGCATGACCTGATGCTACATTAAGGATTGGCTCCAGAAAAGGGAACTCCTCAAAGGTTAACACTACAGTTATGAAATTTTGTATATTTATATTAGAAATCTATAATTAAAGCTTGTGTTTTTAAACATTTGAATAAACCTTGTTTATTTATAATAACTAAAATTCTACACTATATTTAAGGACTCTCTTCGTTTCTTCATTTTGCATGACAAAGTTACTTTACGATAGGATTAGCATAACAATTAGTAGCCTAACAGTACAAATACAGTACAAAATGTGCGAGAAATACGAACAATTTCTTAATTCCCTCGCCTCTAATTTCTATTGAGTTACTATAAAGGCAAAGAACTAAATACATTATGTTAAAACTTAGCAACAACGCCATCAGAATCCTAACAAAGTTGTAAACAAAATTCTTACTAACATTCTAAATGTGAAAGTAATTCTGTCAGTCTGTTATCCTTTCATGCGTAAACCACTGAACCGTTTCGATGAAAATTGGCATAGAGATAAACTGAAGTGTGGGAAAGAGCTAACATATATCGTCAATAAACATTAAAACCAAATCTCAGAAATGGCAGAACCAATATTAATGCCGTTCTGTTTGATGTGATAGGCTTGCATTAATAGTCTTTGTTTTACTGACATCAGTGCACAAATAAAAAAATATCGTTTAAAGAATCCCGTGTTAGCTAAAACGAAGCGAACAGGTCATTACAACCCACAACTGTCCCACTACTGGGCTCAGGTCTCCACTCACAACGACAAAGGTACACAGGCCATAGTCCACCGCGCTGGCTAAATTATTGGTGTACTTCACACACCTCTGAGAACTTTATGGCAAACTCTCGAAATGAGAGATTTCCTCACAAAGTTTTCCATCACCGTAGTAACTGATAATCAACTTCTAATACGCACATAACTTTGAAAGTACGAGATGCGCGTAGCAGGAATTAAATTTAGGACTTCGTGTTCGAGAGACCAATGTTATTTAGCTATCACTGTTTCAAGGTAATATTTAGTTGTAAATAGAATAAATGCATCCAAAATACACATTTTTACAGTTAGGGCTGTGTTCTTTCGAACTACGAGTACATTTCAATTTCCGTTCCACGTTCAAGTAGTAATTGCGTCTGGCGGAGCCGATGCAATTTCAAATGCATCGAGAAGCGAAGAGCTCCATGCTCTGCACAGTATGCAAAAATATCTGGGATACGGATACGAATTCGGATAATACGGATACGTTTTTAGGTTACGTACCCAAAAGTGGAAAACGGTACCTGTTTACTAAGACTAGAATTCTTGTCAGCAGTTGAAATTCAGTCGTAATTCAATTTAAATTAAATCATCGTTGAAAGTACTGAAATTGCCAAACTTCGGTGTGTATCAAACATCAAAAATGTGGCCCGCGAACGCATTTTAAATGGCTCGCGCAAAGATGTTTTACACCTTTTTTATTACGCAAGTACTTAGAGAAATTTATTAGTAATTACTAGTGGCCCGCAGAAAATTTATTATCCCTCAGTTTAGCCCGATTGTCAAAAAGGTTGGGCATCCGTGGTCTATTGGTTCGTAAGCCCACTACTCAGCCGGAAGTCATCACTTCGATTCCCACGCCGAACAAACTTAGGAATTTTTGTTCTATGTCTGGATGTGTTAAACATATCTATGTATATTGTTGTCTGATCACTGTAGTACAAGTTAATGCATAGTTTGGGATAAGTTGCTCTGTGTGAGTTGTCCTGAGATATCCAATATTTTTATTTTATCGTCAATATTTAACTTGAGGTAGTTTTTGAAAAAACTGCCAACTATTGAGCACGGCACACTGAATAAGAAGATTAAGGCCATAGTCCACCACGCTGGCCAAGTGTGGATTGGCAGACTTCACACACCTTTGAGTTTTGCAAACTTCCCAGTATGCAGGTTTCCTTGCGATGTTTTCCTTCACAGTTATAATGAGTGACATTCAAGTGCTTAAAGTAAGAAGTGCGCGACATGGGATTCGAACCCGGACCCCCCGTGTAGGAAGCCGAATTCTTAACTGCTAGACTTAACCGCTTAGTTTGAGGTCAGCTGGTCTTGTGTGAGTTGTCTAAAGATATTTATTTATTATTATCAATAACATAACGTTGCAAATTGGCATTCAGTTCAAACAAAGCAAGAACAAATCGCTAGATGTATAGTGAAATAACAGATATTGTTCCTCTACACAATTGTTCCTTTTAAAACTGACAGCTGTATCAGGGATGTTTTCTCGGCCCGGAGCAACACGCTATTAGCAGTATATCAGGAACATAATGATAAAATGTCAGTACTTTCCCAGCTCTAACATAAAATGGCTCAGTCCACAACAAGTTACCAGAAAGCAGTTATTGTGACATAAATGTAATACACATGTAGCATAGCCTCGTTTTTTTTACGGACTGCGAAGGAATGGAACAAGTTGACGGTGTCGGTATTTCCTATTGATTATAATGTAAATGTCTTCAAGTCAAGAGTGAATAGGCTTTTATTCAGTTAGTGCGCTTAACCATCAGGAGATTTCGTAGTCAAGCGCTAAGTTATTATAAAATAGAAAAAAAATATCGCGGACTTATTTGAAGATATTGATGTCCTCAATAAAAATGTAGTACTGTACTTATTCGTCAATAAAAAATATAATATAACGTTTTTTTTGTATTTTTTACACGTTGAGTTTTCATACAAACCCCTAACGTTTTTGAAATTATTTTAAAGCCTTTTTTCATCAGGGATAACGTAGAATTCTAATAATATATATTTTTTTCAAATCTGCCAAGTGGTTTTGGAGCCTATTCTTCTCAAACAAACAATTAAATTTATAATATTTTATAATATTAGTATAGATAGTAGCTTTCCGCACTCCTTCTCCGTGGAAACTTTAACTGTGCCAAATTCCATAATACTCTGTTCGGCGTAATTTTAGTAGAAAAATGTACAAAACTTTGGCTTCACATCTACATGTAAAAATCAGAGAACGGGCTCACCTACCGAAACCAAATGTTTAGGCTTTGTTCTGACTGTTTAGATGGTTTATGTGAAATTTACATAAAATCGGTTGAGAGGTTCTTCATTTATCATATTCTTTGTATTTGTAAATGGGGTTTTACTATCAATTTGAACTTTTTTTCCACCTTCGTTCACGCGGACGAAGTCGCAGGCGGAAGCTAGTATAAATATGTATGTATGTAGATATCTTCGCTGTACAGAAATCGATAAGCTTATGACAAATATAAATAACGGATTCTATTTCATAACCCACTGAATGTTCACATAAAGCACTTACAACTCAATGGCTTGTGTCAACCGTAATCTTTGGTAAAGTTAAGAGACAACGGGCGAAGTTGAAAGGAAGTTGAAACCTAGCAAATCTTAAGCGTTTTCGTGCTTCGGGCACGCACTACAATTACTTACAATACGTCTAAGCCTTATGATAAACAACGGGCTGGCAACTCGCGGCCACCGGACCACATAAGGCCCGCACAGACACGATTTACAACGCAACTTATCGTTTCTTGTGTTCCTCTCGACGATGGAACGTGGCCCGCATCAATATCCTAACATTTGTGGCTCTCACGTGAGAAAAGGTCGCCGACCCATATCTTAGATCATCGGGTGACAAAGACTTTCAACAATTAGGCAGCGAACCCCCTTCACCAATCCACATGGAGCAGGCTGCATGCTCCATTCCTCCTCAGTTATGAGGAGCGATGATAAAACGTGTAGTGGATGAAGAGATACCCGTTCTTTTTCCAATTTTATTTTGGGTTGATGCACTGTTTTTCTCTTCCATGTTTTCCTGTCAATCTTTGGTCTAAACCGATTCACATTGGCCGTCCACGTCCCTTCCTTCCATCCACATTCATATCCATCCATCCCACTTCTCGTCACGTCTCACTGGTACCTTTCTCTAGCTTCATTTCAGACTGAATAATGGTCATTAATGGGTTGAACCTAACCCTTCGAATGTCGTATATCAGAAAGTAAAATATTTGCGTAAGAAACACGACTCTTTTTCAATCTATAATGGTGCCTACAAAAAACTTTCCTGTTATAAAAGTTCGTACCGAAGAATATTGAATAAACACCTTCGTTTCTAAAAGCCTGTCAATTTGCGGCCAAGATTATTAGCTAGCTCGTAATAAATTGAATTTACCAACATAAAGCGGCGAAGAATTTTTATGTAAAAATATCTTTCTTACGGTTATCAAAATTTGGATTAATGCTTTGACATAAAAGGTGCACTTTGACTTGGCTTTTTAGGGTACCAGAGGGCAACTTGTTATAAGAATTTTACTGTCTTTGTCTGTTTGTCTGTCATAGGCTCCAACTTCGAGGAATAATGGACTTACATCATACCAACTTTGTTCAAAAGTACTAAAGTATATATGATTTTAAACTCGAATCATCACGGACTATGTACATTATTAACATTTTTTTTAATAGTTTACTCACGATTATTGTTATTTATACCGATATTTCGACCCAGTGTCATGGGTATGGTCACGGCAAGACTGCGGTGGCGGGGTGAAACTCTTGTCAGCTGACATTTGACAGACACTAATGACAAATGAGCCTGTCAACTTTACGTCTAGATAGATAAACACCACGTTCAATATAATAGGTATCATTTTTATATTTGTTTTTATTACAAAGTTGCAGAAAGAATCGGCGATTTTCATACATTATAAGTATTATGGGAAAAAATTAAAGTTTCAGAAAGTTTGAAAATTTTCGAAATATTTGCCTATATATATTTTTTTTTGCAATGAAGCTCTGATAGCCTAGTAGTTTGAACATTAGTCTCGCAAACGGGAGGTCCTGCGTTCAAATTCTGCGGCACCTCTAATTTTCAAAGTTATGTGCGTATTAAAAGTTGAAGCTATCGTTCGCTACGGTGAAGGAAAATAACGTTGGGAAACCTCCTGAGAGTTTTCCATAAAGTTCTCGAAGGCCTTGTGAAGGCAATTGGTCAGTGTGGAAGCCTGAACACCTCACATTGTGAGAGACCCATGCCTATGATGATTCTTTTTTTGCAAACACTTATATACGTGAAGTAATTTTAAATGAATGGGTCAGAATTACCAATTATGATAAAAAAATGTCCTACTTGCCACTAGAAATTGTACCTATTGTAAGAGGAAAATTAAGCCCAGCAGTGGGATAGCGTATGATAATGAAACGTTAGAAGCTCGTATCTGGGTCAAGCAGTGCAGATTCATTCAGGTTAGGCGCGTCTCTTGTAGTTTTTCTTATTTGTTCTTCTTCTGAATAAAAAATGGCTTAACGAGTTTGTATCCCATAGGCAGCTAGGGTAGAGTGGGGCTTCTTGAGCAAACAGGTAAGTTGGACAATCGATATCTCAGATATCATCACTTCTTTGTTTCAATAAGTTAAGAAGTACGTTAAGAAGGGGCATTTTTAATTTACAAATATATTTTTTCTACATCTTTATATAACTTCTACTGTACGTGTGTATGTCTCTGAACTCCTCTTTAT
>DWJZ01009314.1:0-10786 GCA_018249125.1 Asbolis capucinus
CGATATTAGAATGGCCACCTAATGAAAACTTTACCTCATAAAAAAATATTTAATGAACAGAAAATCTTTGAGTTTTATTATATTATAGATAGACTATTTATTGATTTTAGACGTACATATTTGTAGATAATTGAATATTCTGTCATGTAGATAGATCAGAGGCTTAAGTTTGTCTAGAAACTTTTAGTTAGTAGGTACCTTTGTATTAATTTGGATGCTATTATATTATAACTAGGGTTCACTGAGTGGTACTCCGTGTGAGTGATACCAGTGTTGATAAAATCAAGGCTGAGTCACTCTCCAGACCATCAACTACCTCACATAAAAAACATTACAAGCCGTCGCTAAGTTTCGATGTTGAAGACGGACAAACGAACACACTTTCATGTTTATAAAATTAATTAATGAATTAGTATGGATACAGCAACGTATGGGTATAAGAATAAAAATATAGTAAAAAAATACTCTTCAAAATTATTTTTACAATCTTTTATTTCACTTGCAGTGTATGTTTTGCATGTTAGTATATTTGTATATTTGTTTGTTACGGGTTAAAAGCAAGCTTAATTAGACCCACCTCCTTGTATATTACGCAGCTGAAATTTTTCATAAACCTTCCGTCCTGATGACAATGCATTTTTATGATAACCATGAACTGATACTACGTCCCGGATTGGCTCCAGACAAGGGAACTCCTCAACATTTAACAATACAGTTATGAAATGTGTATTTCTTTGTATTATGGATCTATAATTAAAGCTTGTGTTTATAATATTTAATAAACTTTGTTAAATTTTTTTGTGCTTGTTTTATTAAGGTGTGATCCTACTAAAAAATAAATCACCTGATTAACACAAAGAATTCCATAAAATCGCGCAATAATTTTACCAAAAATTTTTTTTCCTATATTTTCAGTTTTTTACGAAAAAAATTCAGATACTGTCACTCTCAGAGTCTATAATGGTTATTTTAATCGCCCAAGTATATAATCTGTATACAATCCTGTTCAGAGATTCTTTAAGCATACGAGCAGCATCATTATTTCAACCCATCACGGCCCACTATTGAGCACGGGTCTCTTCTCAGAATGAGAAGGTGAATGTAAGAAGTGCGAGCCCTGGGATTCGAACCTGGACCTCCCGAGTAGAAGGCCGAATTCTTAATTAGGCTATCACCGCTTTACGGGTAGCATACATGAATGCAAAATAATTTAATATTAACTTCATTAATTTCATGATGTCATAACATTTCAAACTATATATTTACTATATTCGTATTTAGATAAAATATACCTTTTAAATCATGTCTCATCTCCTTGATGTAGTTTACTTATTTAATACTATGAGAATTTAAAGTTTAAAAAATATTTTTCTCGACCCGTACTTTACCCGGCCTTTCTTTTAAACTTTAATTAAATATTTGCTCATAACTTTTTTAATTAAAAGAAAATTTTAATTTCCATAAATAGAACTGTATTCCTATTTAGCACACTTTTCTAATCGTCTAAAAAATAAATTATATATTTTTTTATAAGTCATAAACTCTCCCACGTATTTCCTTTCTTCACCCCTCCACAGTGGTGTTGCCACATGTAGTGCATGAATACAAAATGATATATTTTATTTATATAATGAAGGTAGAGAAACGAGAAGGTTGAAGGCTTAGATGATGAAGAACTTTCATTCTCTATTTCAATTACTTTTCCCTGAAAATATTAGTTTGTTTATTCCCTAAGTTCTATTCTACTCCTGTACTGAGTTTGAACAAAATCGGTCGAGTAGTTTAGACTTACAAAGGTAACCAACAGACAGACCGACAGAACGGCAAAGTTATTTTGGCATTTAAAATATACTCAATATATTTATAATAATATTAATAAGAATAAACGAATAAACAAGAAAGGTAGTGGTTGAAACAGGTAACAAAGAAAGGGTTAGAATACATAAGGGCAGCGCCACATTTTTTCCTGCTGTCGTTTCACAAAACACTTCCAATCAGTGTCGCTACTGTCGCATTAACGGTCCCCTGGTGGGGTGTCCATCATACATACTTTAACTAGGACTGGTCTGGACTTGCAAACTTGACCAATATTATCAACCTTTTTTCCGTAACTAAATTCTTCTGATCCATCCCCTCTTCAGCCCCCTCTTTTCACTCTATTCAAACCCCCTTTCATCCTCCCACTTCAACCCCCTCTCTTTATCTTTTATATAAGTAAGGACATGTAGCTTTCCGTAGGAACATAGAAGATATTTTGAATAGACTTTTACTGGGGGTTTGCAGTAAAGCTAAATCTAAGAAACCCAAAACACCAATTTTAAAATGTTTGATATACTCATATGATGATAACTTTTTCAATAAATCTAATATCTAAAAGATAGATAATTAGAATCGGAAGATCGTTCGATACACCCAAAAATGCTTTAAAATTCTGCTAGAAGACATTGACATGGCCTATAGCAAATTTAGCGAGCTATACGAGCAAGTATTCATAACTTATAACATGGCTGTAAAATACTTTGTAGAACATTAGGGATTTATATGCAAACTTCGATATTGTACCCCAACGTGTGAAAATTATACCAAAAAAAATCCCTATATCGCGTATGCTGCGGAAATTATTAACAATAGAGCGAAGTGAAATGCTACATTATTATAGAGGACATCAATATCTACCGTATTTACAATTGTGACAGTTACGTAACAATAACTGCTGTTTTCCGATAACTGGTTTTACCAAATCCAAGGGAGGACAGTTTCTAATCATAAATATGAAATAGAAGAGTATAACGGTTATGTAGGAATATCCTCAGAAACTAAAACTCATATCAAACCTCAGGACACGGGCCATAAATAAATGCAGGTCCTGCGTTTTTCCACTAGAGTAACGTGTTCCCCGCTGTAAACTAGGTCGGATACAGTTGCGGTTTAAAAATACGTCCGTTGTACCTTTATTAAAGTCCGCGCTTTCAACTGTTCTTGTATCAAAGGGTAAATGTACTGAGATAATGTACACAGAGAAGCAACTGCTGGAAGAAGCTTATCATCGCTGACTGAGTACGTTTTACTATATGGATTTTGTTAGCCCATATTCCTACACAGTTCATATATTCCCTTTTAACTGAGTATCTTAGGGGCTTGACTGACTGCTTGATTGATGGCGCATGACTGAGCACGAGTCTCTCCTCATACTGTGGACGCCTAGAGCCTTCTTCACCACGCTGCTCCAGTGAGGATTGCTGAAGGGGTCAGTGGCCAATCCAAGTGTCAGAAGTTTTTAAGTCAATCAAAGGTCTCCAGCTGTTTTGTCCTTCTGCCATTCTGCCGCTTACAATAAATTATTCAAACATGATTACCGTCTTATTCATTTCTGTCTAAGCTTCTATCAAAACACTTAAAAAACTGTATTTTTCCCTTACATTGTGCTAGAAGCCAGTAAAATTTTAAGAAACCTTAAAAACTTTCAGGATCAGGTGTCGGCAACCCGTGGCCCGCGGTCCATAAACGGCCACGCAGACCCCATTTACACTACGCAACTTGGCGTTTCTTGTTATCCTCACGATGACGGCCCGCACCTATATCATCTTTCTCCACATCCACAATACCCACCATCATCTTTCTCCACCGGGTGGGCACCCGGGGTTGGCTGGTGGACAATGCCATTAGGCATAAAATTTTACATTTGTTTCTTCTAAGAGGTAAATATAAATATGAATAAATAAATAAATATATCCTGTTAACATTTGTGGCCTTCATAAGAGAAAATGTTGCCGACCCGTGGACTATACCATCTATAATCTTGTTACATAGTGAAGGCATACAGGCTGTTTTCGGCCAGTCAATAGAACGGGCTCGGCACTAATTGAGCTATCGGCGGCTAAAAGCGAACCGATCGAGTTACGAGCACATATATGTATGTAGCTCATACTGCGCTTCCTACACTGATTACATATTTTGCATACCTTCATCAGATCACTATTACATCCTACTAATATTATGATCCATAATACATATCTCAACAACTCACACGGCCATCTGACCACAAACTAAGTGTTAACTTGTACTATGGTGATCAGACAAATGTTATATATTTAAATACATTCTTATATAGATATTTACATCAAGACACAGAACAAACATTCCTGTTAATCACAGAAAAGTTTGACCTGGGTGGGAATCGAACCCACGACCTTCAATGTAGCAGTCAGGTTCACTAACCGCTAGACCAACCGGCCTGTTACAAATTATAAATGTGAAATTTTGTGAGGTTCGATGGATCTTGATATTCTGGCCACTAAAAACTATTGAACTGATCTAAATGAAACTCTAATCCCATGCTTGCAGACCAAGGTATTGTAATAGGTAGCAAAAGTCAGCTGCTTGGTGGTAGCACTTCGTGGAAGGGTTACTATTTATTTTTGTAAAATCCGGCTGGCTATCCCCCTTTTGCTTGAATCAGCCGCTAAACGATTCGTCGTCTTCCTGTTGGCGGCTTTAAGAGCAGGTTCTCTTCTTTTGTACCCCATCCTAAGGTTATTGCCCTCTGTTTTCTTCTTCTGTCATTCGATTTGAAGCGGTATTGTTGATGTATTTGGACTCGTTGTGGAATTATTGATTTCAGTTCCTTTAGAATGAACCACTTTCTTTGTTTCCATCTCTTCCTCTCTCGCGTGTTGTAATGTATATGGAAGGCGGTGATCACTTTCCATCAGGTGACCACTCTCCTCGTATGTCCTACGACCGAGCAGCTGACTTTTGTCTTGCAACACCCTGGTCAGAAATTTATTAGAGATTGTTTTCTAAGTCGCCCCAATAGCTCATGGTATTATGGTAAGTTTGATCAAAGTATCACTGCTTTTGTACAACATATTTGTCGCAAAACTATGGCACGATAACACGCACTTAGATTTAAACTTTGTTCTGCAAGCTGTTGAAGTCGGTCCGATGTTGGCTACGGAAAAACCTACTACCAACTTTACCAAATGTTTGCTGCATGGCTGGTTACGAAACTTTAGTTTTGAAATATTTTTCGGTTGTTATAAAAGTCATATAGGCATGCCATTTCAAAAGTAAAAACCAGTCAAGTAAATAGGACACGAGTCACATAGGATATTGTAGTCATAGTAGCTTTATGTAACTGTGAATAGGCAGAAATTATTCCAGAGAACTTTCTTGCCGCTTCTTCTTTCAAGACCGCTCATCATAGGGATTTGTTAAAGCGATCTAATCGATAAAATATATCTCCGTGACGAGTATGTATCATTCATAAAGAGGAACAAACATCCATCCCAGCCTCATAAATTTTCGCATTCACAGTATTATTAGGATACGACAAATTCGTATTAGTTTAGCGTAAGTCAATAAATTATTGAAACATGGTAAATTCTCGTAAAGGATGGATAGGGTCAGGTTGTAGCAATCTTCGTACTCTTCGTTATCTGTTCCCTGTCAGCCATAGGAGGGATCTGCAGACGTTAACAAATTGACTTAAAATATTCAGAGAGGACAAACGGGCTACATCCCAAAAGGGATTAACTCGCACACTCGCCCGTTACTAATCCTGAGCTGTAATCCTTTCGTACTTTATTATACTTCTAGAATACTTTTATATATATAAAACTTTTATACTTATAAATTACTTTATATTTTTTTACACTTTTATATTACTTTAATATACTCCTAGAATACTTTTATACACTTTTAGAATATTTTTATGTAAGTACTTCTAGATTACTTTTATGTACTCCTAGATTAATATCGTATACACCAACTTATTTTTTTATTTACTTTTAGATTACGTTTAGATACTTCTAGAATACTTGTATCATGTTTTAGGTGTCGATGTGGAGTATACTCTAGACCTTCTCAGTATGAGGAGTGAGCCGTGTTCAGTATTGGGCCATTTATTTTGAATGCCATTAGGGTGCGAAACGGTAATCATGTGCATCTTGTAGCCTGTTTGCATATTTGTCTTCTATTTTCATACAGAAAATTAAAAAATTATCACACGTTTCCTGTACCCAGATTTCATATGTTGTGGAAAGCGAAAACAGTGAAAACACAGGAAAAATGTGACATACGAGACAAGAGACATTTAATATTTGTCTCATAAATTTGAGTTCCCTTTGTTCACAGAAATAGAAAGGCATGAGAAGGGACAAACAGGGATTTATACTTATTTTATTACTTTTTTTATCTACTAAAAATGTTTAGGTACTAAATGATGTACTGGGCTTCAAGTCGTTGATGGCGCGCTACTGAGCACGGGTCTCTCCTCACCACTGAGGAGGCCTAGAGCATAATTCACCACGTTGCTCCAATTGATATTGGTGGAGAGGTTAGTGGCCAACTCAAGTGCCGGAATATTTTATGCCACCCGAAGGCCTGTGACATGGCTGACTCCGAGGAGGCATACGGTATACTCTAATACGCTAAGAATTGAATAAAAAGGCAGTCGAAAGCCACCGAAAAGGCCGCCTGCTATCTAACGTAAAGTAACGTAAACTTTTTCGAAACTTGCATATTACTACCGGTCACAACTACCGTTGCCACATAGCGACGAGATTTTTATTCATTTTAATATTGTGATCGATAGAACATAACCTTATCGTTTCCTTTGACTTGGAAATATCTCTATGAATGTTTAATGTTATATTCAATACAGAATATTACTTGCGTCTTCTACTCAAATGAGGTAAATCGAGTTACTGAGGAAACGTGGAAAAATTAGAGAGTCGATAATATTTAAATGCTTGATTGAAGCACCTATAATTCGTATATTTTGGTTCTAATTCTTAGAATTTTAACCTATAATAATACTTAACTTAAATGACATTTAAATATAATACTTAAGTTACGTAGCTTAACTTGAGTATTATATTTAAGGACAACAGATAAAAACAACAATAAAAATAAAAATATTGTTTGTCAGTCTTAACTGAAGTATTCTAGGTCTGTACAATAATTTTTAAGTAAGTTTTTATAAGTAAATTGTTGTTTACAATCTGTAAACATCATCATATGCCAAAAGGCCATTTTATAATGTACGAAACTAGACCAGTTTTTTACAAAACTAATACCGTGTGGTCGCCCTATAGCCGTCGTCGTTCGCCGTCTGAATTACGTAAAATTTTTAAAGCAATCTTACCACCTACAGTTTGTTTGGTTTAGCTTTGTACGGCTTCATTTAGCTTGATAAATATGCTGCGCGTGTGTGGAAGGAGCCTGCGATGTGTGGGTGCATTTTATAGTAACTTATTTGTTATTAACAACCAAATAAGTTTGTCTACCAATGATCTGTTTATGTTCTTGTAACCGTCTGTTGGTTAAGAACTGAGGCAACTATAAACTTATTTTTTTGTTGCTTAATCTCTATATAATCTTAACTTTATTTCATTTGTAATTTTTATTAAAGTTTGAAGTGATTTTTTTTTGTTTAACGCTTATGTTTGTTTTCATGCCTTTGTATGTGTTAATTAGTGTAAGTGGGATTTCAAATCCGTGCTATTTAATAATAAATAAATAAATAATACGGTTCGGCAACCTTTTCTTATGGCTGGATGGATGTTTGTTACTCCTTCACGCAAAAACGAATGAACCGATCTGGATGAAAAACAAATAAGCTACTTCATATCAACGTACCTACCACGCGAAGCCGCAGACGAAAACTAGTATGTAATAAGAAAAAAATTTAAAGACATATTGTACTTAAATTGGACTTATTTTTAAAAGAAATCTTTGCACTTTTTAGAATACTGAAGCTTCAATCTGGGGTCACGGTAGTGGCCCGACAAGATAAACGAAGCGTAGCGGCACTACCTTTTCTCGAAGCGTTTCGTCAAATTTTCGAACCCTCATATTTTGGGTTTGGATTATACCAGGTAAACAATACGATAATTATAAAAAAAGTTTAAATATTCATACACATATGTATGTATATAAATACGTATCTCACACACCAATAGTAATTAGCGTCCTTAATTTAATAGTAGTTTTAATCTCATTTACCTTACATTCAACTGAAATCCAGGATTAGTCAATCACTTATTCAGTTTCAGGTTTAATTAGATAAGTCTAGGGGGACAGGGTGACGTTGATTTAATAATATGACGGACATTTCATTTTCATTCGCATCGCTAGTTCAGCGCCGGTCCTCTCCTGTGAATACCGCGACTTGGTGTCATGATCTTTGGTTAATATATTTATTATCCGACAAAAATTATAAATGCGAGAGTTTGTGTGGATGAGTGGATGGATGTTTGATCGCGCAAAAGCGGATCTGAATAAAATTTAACACAGAGTTAGATAGCAGTCTGGAATAACAGGCTACTTTTAATTAACATAAAACGCGTGCAAAGTCGCAGGTGGACCTCAGTTAATTACAATTATCATAAACATAAATCACGTTTAGTGCAAATTTCACTTTAAAAGCACTTTGAGCTGGATCTGCCTTTGCTCGCAGTCAGGTTTAAGTTCCGCGCGTATCAAGAAGTGTTGGTCGCAGTGTTATGCGTTCCATTCGGCAGTCTCGATTGATTACCAATATCCGGTCAGTTTATAATACGAGAGGGATTCATCAAACATCAATGAGCTTGGCGTTTGATTGCATTTTACTATATTCCAACTCGCAGTTCACTGTAGAACTGTTTATTTCATCTATACTAATATTATAGAGAAATTTCATGATTATTGTAAACAGTAGGTCTTTATATATACGTATATATACATATATATGTATTTGTATAAACTATAACCACCTTTCGCGATTTTTTGTAATGTTTAGCTGGTAGACAATGCGCCTAGTATTAAGCTCGCCATTTGTATGGTACAATTTGTGGTCAATAAAGGTTACATAAATAAAAAAGTAAAAATACATATATAGTCGGAGTCGGCCGACTAGTTTCGGACCTGTCTTAGGTCCTTCTTCAGGAGCCGTATTCAGACACTCACGAATCATTCAATGTTAAAATTGGAAAGATTTCATTGTTTTTGAATTGAATAGGCTCCATAACTACTAGAATAATTTGATATTTTTTTCCATTGAAATACTATATTATATCTAATAAATATAGCATATAAAATATCTTCTAAAACGTTGGTAGTTCGTTTGAAAACTTCGATTATGTAAATATCGTGAACGCTGTAACTCAGTTTTGACCAAACGTACTGTTTTATAAAGTGGAATTGATTGTTTGTTTGACTTGAATGGACTCCAAAAGTACTGGACTGATTTAAAAAAAAATCTTTTACCATTAGAATCCTTTATTATCCCTGATGAACATATGCTATATTTAATACGAGAAAAAATAGGAATCCGAGTGAAAATATGTAGCCCAAAGTGAGAAAAAAAATCCTTATATCGCGTACGCTGCGGTAATTATTGTCAATAGTGCAACATGATGTACTACAGTTTTACAAAGGACATCCTTATCTACAGATAAGTCCGCGATACCATATGTCTAACTGTTACAGTCATGTCACAATAACTACTCTTTTGTGGTAATTGGTACTTTCGAAGCGAAGCGAGGGCAATTTCTAGTAATACAATACTATTCTTTATGCGCATGACGAATAGGACTCTTCCTTAGAATATGGCGCGGGATAGCCGCAGCCTCTGAGCACTACCGGACCAGTTTTGAAAGTACATATTTGTTGTCATTGCGTACAATGAAATATTAGGAGTGACATAGGCGATATATTATCCAGGAAAATAAAAAGGATTGGTCCCTGTAATTAGTTTTCTGAAGCGAAGCGAGGCAACATTATCCTCTGTGCTCAAGAGTCGTCAAAGATAATTTCTCATTAATGCTATATAAAACCTGCCTAACACAGATAACCAATGTGAAATTATATTTCATTAAATTTCTTGACATGAATGATGTGAATAAAAACAGTGTTTCTCAAAGTATTAGTAACATGTAGTAAATACAAATATGTACTTTTTGTAAATTGTCTAAAATAAATAAAAATTCGATCTACAATCGAGATTCTAGCGACCTTTAGGGAGGCCAGAAAAAAAGCAGGTACCTCAGTGTTTGGGTGCTTAGGAGATAAAAATTTGACATCCCAGCTTCATGCCTTCTCTGTTCTGAGGGAGCAATGCTCAGTACTGACCACTAAGATGTAGGTTAAAAAGAAATATTTTTTTCTATAGCCTCCAGAAAATAATAAAATATGGTGAGTTTTTAATACATTTTGAGAAGGTGTGGAATAAAGTGTTACAGAATATGGAAGTAAATATAAGAGGTTTTGCTGTTGACACTTACGGGGAAGCATTTAATTAACTTCACAAAGGAGTCGTTGAGCCGACGGAAACAAAGCGATTGTACGAAATATGTCGACTCCGGGTGTTAACATTACACATTTATTAATTTTATTTTGCTGGAACAAACTTTTGACTTTGTCGTCTTGAAATACTTTTCATCCCCTATTTTACTTTCACTACGAAATATCAAAAATGCTAAAACATATTTATTAATTGAATTGTTTGCATTTTGACACTGACGCAATCTGTTTTTCTATGTTTCATTGTATGTGCATGTGAAATCCGGTGTTAACTTTATTAATGCAACAAATTAATAAATATTTAATTACTTTTTATCAATGGGCTTTAACTCGTGAATGGCCCATTACTGAGCATGGATCTTTCATGAGGAGGCCTAGAGTATACTCCACCACGTCGCTCCAATGACGATTGGTGGAGCACTTTCAGACAGGCCGGTTGGTCTAGTGGTTAGTGAACCTGACTACTACACCGGAGGTCGTGGGTTCGATTCCCACCCAGGTC
>DWJZ01009315.1:0-10786 GCA_018249125.1 Asbolis capucinus
TACGCGTTTATTTGTTTGTTTGTTTGCGCTTCTTCATACGCTAACCGTTGAACGGATTAAAATAAAACTTGGCGCACAGATAGATTACTTTTAATTAACATATGAGGCGGACGACGCTGCGGACGAAGTTAGTAACTTTTAAAAATCTTATTAATATTGATAATTATTTGATATTACCCAAATTTGCGCCTCACACCTGATTGTATTAAAAATGTTAGTCATGTACAACAACAATAAATTTGAATTGAGATTCACCGTACAGGTTTCAAAATTGGGAAATTAGCAACGCACGTCAAACAAGCAGTGTGGTCGATCGACCATTCACGCTTACGACAAAGACAGACTTAACTCAGACAAAGACAACAATATCTAGTGATGTTCCGTTTTTTCTGCCATAAAAGTTGTCGATTGTTTTTCGTTATTGTACCCATTATCAGCATTGACACTTTGCAGTCCATAATGTTCTACAAAGACTCTATACGCACCCTGTTGGGGTACACAAAAGATGCCAATTTCTTAAACAATGTATACCCTAATATGTTTTGATGTTTTTGGTTATTGTATTTTCGTAACGGCTGATTGGAAGCTAATACCCGTGACGTCTTTGAACAATATGTCAGATTTGTCCGGCTTTTCATCGAATTCTCATTTGTTTGTATGTCATTGTCACTAACCAGTCTATCATGTGGAGTTCCGTTAGGTTGGTACTATAAGCTTTAAATACTTCCCAGTTAACTTTATCCTTTAAATCTTACTTAAAAAAATGTTTAGTCTGTCAAAGTAGGTAGGATATATTAATTTATCAAAGAGAAAAAAAAAGATTAAATATTATAAGCTTATTGTTAGCGTTGTTTGTAAAAGAAAACAGAAATAACGAGGTATACGACTGACCAAAGTGAGACAAAAGTATAGCGTAGTGCGTAGCGCGGTAGCCCCGGCCGAAGATAAACAACCGGCTACGCCGCAAACAAGCCTCGTATTTACTACATTATTATATTTTATACATGCGCTCGCGCAGTACACGGAGGCTCTAATGCGCGGGCAACCTACATAATAACGCGAACGAAGGCGTAACCCGGTGGCAATCTACCGTCTCGCTCGACGACGCCCCGGGCGCGCGGCTAAGCGAGACGAACGACCACAAATTTATTAAAACGAAAAAAATCCAACCGCTACTGCACTCCGCGTCGTCTCGACAGAACTAGATACATTTTTCCATGTCGCCGCGTGCGAGCGAGAGGCGCGAAGGTGAGCGAGCGCGCGAGCGAGACGGCTATCGTTCCGCGAGGCGCGCGCAGCTAAACGGCCGGTCATGTGGGCGCTGCCGGTGTTGCGCACGCGCAGCTACCTCGGCGCGGTCGATCGCTGCGTCGTCCGGCTCGCTTAGCCCGCGTGACCTTTACTTGGTGAACTTAGGAAGCGTCGTTCGCTGTAAAACGTTCATTAGGCCCCCTCATCCCGCGCGACGGTGGTCCTCGGACGCATCATCGTCAGCATTGGAGTGAAAAAGATGGCAGGCGATCGGCAGGACCGCGGCTAAAGGTATTCGTAGAATGCGTGATCTGTATCGGGCGGGAGGCGGTGCGGGGCGCGGGGCGCGTTCGGAAGCGGTGGCAGCTCCCATCGACTCCTGGGGTTATTCTTCCTCAGGCCACTGCTGCTCGAGCTACGTACCAGACAAGCCTGTTTTTTCCACCGCACGCCACACAGTCGTTAAGGCCGGCCCAACACGAGAAGTCGCCAGTAATAAATTACTGTTTTTTTACTGTACTCGAGCAGTCTACTTCGCGCAGCCGACTCATTTATACGTAGAAATACCCATTAATAAACAGTAAACGCAGACGTTAGCACCAAATACAGTGAGTACCCTTCTATTTACATTTGCAATGCAAGCTCTCTTAATTGTAAGCCAAGTTTACAAAATTATTTTGTCTCAAGAAAACTTTATTTCGAATATTTCAACGTTAATAATTATTGTTTACACTGACAAGATTTGCTTCCCAGTTAACTTCGGTATTTGTATACAATCAAGAGATCCGTTTGCATTATTTATACTTGTTATTTTTCGTATATTGTTCAAATATGAATCGAGTAAAGTGCGAATAAGTTAACCCTCCGTGTACACCCAGATACATTTTATCTATAATATACTAATATTGCGTCAAAAAGTTGCCTGTGAAAGGATTTCTAATTAAATTCTTATTAGGAACTAAAAAATATATTTAATTAAGAGTTGCATTTAATACAAATTCATCTGATAATAAAATTACAATAAAAAAAAATTAATAACATTTTGTCTCTAAATAAACTTCACGTGGACTTTGTTTAATTTATTCGATATATCATTCAGATATTCATGAATAATACTTAATTCAAATAGTTCTAAGATCAAAGGAAAGTCGAAGAATATTTGAATAAATCCAACATTATTATGTAAATGGCTCTTAGCGCCTCTCTCGGCGCTTGTCATGAAAAGATTCCTAAATTGTCGTTCTTCTCTATTTTTTCCAACAAAATCGTAAGCACCCGCCATTCGATGTTCAATAGAGTCCATTTTATAACGATTTATGGTTTATTTAACAATGAAAGAAGAATGTGTTCAAAAAAGATTTCTTTTAAGCGATTATAATATTTGGGAACCAGCTAATATGCCTTTGTTGTCGGAGAAGAATTGTAGATCACGCATCATTAGCTACAGATTTTGACACCTTTTATGAAATTCCCATGAGATTTGTGGAAATTTATCCTTTTTTTAAGAACTTTAGTTATTTAAAACAGGGTTATTTATTAGGCAAAGTAACAGTTTTTTTATTAAAAATATTGTAGGTTTTCGTTATACAATAGTTTTTCAAGTAAATTAATTACGTAGTCAAACTCAATAGAATATTTCCTGAACTTCTACTTTAAGGAGTAAAACCTTAAATTTCTAATATTAAAATATTAATACACTGCCGTCTATAGTCATTTATGGTTACTAAGAAGTGTAAATGGCACATGATTTTTAATATGTCCAAACTAAACAAAATCGTATTTAACTAAAATCAAGTCTATGACATAATAATTAAAAAATCCGCAAACTAACGATATTTTTTATCGATAAACTTTAAAAAAACTCTTGTATAAAATATTTATAGGTAAAAGAATTATTATTATTAATTATTTTATATTATATCAAAAATGCAGTTGATAAAAATATTTTTCCAAGTAAACGAATAAACGTAACTCCTTTACGCGTTGTTTTCAGCGTAAGTTAATACAAACATTGTATTGCCGCGGGCCCCAAACGATTTTACATCCATAATTACGTACAAGTGGACTATAGACTGGGATACGGCGACTTAATGCACTCGAGTCTCCGTGACGGTTTTAATTAAGCATTTAATTGAACTTAATGTTAATTTAATTATATAAGCTTATAATTACGAATATTACGATAAAATGTCAAGTAGCATTTAAGCTTGTTTGTTTTAATGCTCAATTATAACAAAATTGTAGCTTACATACAATTGTAAATTGTAGCAAATTTATTATTTAAAGTCAAATTAAGTAGATGTATTTCCTAAAGGTCGGTTACTAGAGAATACGTCTTGTATTAAGCACCTTTCGTAACACTAAATGAGCTTGAATAATGAATAAACAACTTTTCCTTATTCATGTACAATTTTTTAATTTATCGTGAATTATTAAATATGAAATTTAGAAAATTATAAACATTTCTATAATAATATATAAATAAGTTGAACAAATATTCTTAATTTTTTTTCATTTTCTTCTTCATTTATATGTAAAGACATATGCATGTAAAGACCAAAAAAGATCCCAAAAAAGAATTAAAAAAGTAGCGAAGTATAAAAATTAAGGAAACACATTAATAATTCACACTTGCCTCCTAGTCTATAAACGTATCGTGGTAGCCAAATTATCACGCCCGTGTCTTTTTTGAACGCAACTTAATGTTGGTGATTAGAGCGAATTTGAATGTGATTTAATTTGCAATCAATAATTATTTAACAATAACAACAATACGGAGAGGAAAGTTACAATTCTTTTGTAAAAAGAACGATTAGCACCTAAAATTGTCAAACAATAAAAAAGAAGTATCTAACAATTTTGTGAAAATAAATTTACAGTTTTATTTTTTATTTGAAAAATATTGAACTACATTGTAAATTAAAATCATATGAAAGGTGTTAATATTTTAAGGATAAAATCATATAAACAGGGTGATTATTTTAAGGTTAAAAATGCTTGGACAGGAATTTAATATATAGCCGTAACCTACTTCGTCTTCCAAGACTACTAGGGATTTGATAAAGAGATGGCGTAGTTGACTTTCGAATAATGTTTGTGACAACTAAAACAGCCGGTTAGTCTAGTGGTTAGTGAACCTGAATACTACACCGGAGGTGTTGGGTTCGATTCCCACCCAGGTCAAACTTTTCTGCGATGAACAGGAATGTTTGTTCTGTGTGTGTAATAGAAATATCTATTTTGAGTATGTATTTTAAAAAAAAGTATATATATATATATGTTTATCAGTTATTTGATCACCATAGTATAAGCTAACGCTTAGTTTGGGGTTAGATGGCCGTGTGTGAGTTGTCTAAAGATATTTATTTATAAAAGTTTTCAATTTAACGAACCACAAAACGTTAGAATACATTTTTCAGTAGCTGCTTCTTATAAAATAATTAGTGGAAGTTCGTTAATAGTGTTTAAAATAGATATTATTCAGGTTGTCGTTCAATCTTTCGCAACCAATTTTAGTCACCTTTTGACTTGAAAGCGTAGTATTGAAAGTGGGTCGGAAGTTTTGTAAAACGAAAAGATGTCACGGCCACATACCATCTGCTATACTCCATCGATTTTGAATATTATAAACCTCACAATAAATACATATTATTCACTGGTTTCTCCCCGTGGATTTGCTCGCGTCATATGTCGATAAAAATTGTGTTTTTATTCCAGACTATGTGCCAAGTTTAATGTTAATCACTAAATATTAACCTTACAATGATACAGGTTTCTTTAGTGGCTTGTAAATTACTTATTAGTTGAAATGAGGGAATCGTTGGTAAAGCCTTTGGTGGTACTCAAGTCTATGAGGAAAAAATATTACCCTATTTGCAAATCGCGTAATCTTTTTACTACATAATGTGCAAAGTTAAAAGTTATTTCTTAAATCACAGACCACCTAAACATTCATCTCCTTACACAGCGTGTAAAAAACTCTGAAGATTTTGAGATTCTCTGACTAAACTGTAATTTTCTAAGCCACATAGTGCTTAAAAATTTATTTCCTGAATTGCAGAGCTCATAATAATTTATTTCCTAAATCGCAACGCGCGTAAACATTTATTTCCTAAATCGCAACGCGCGTAAACATTTATTTCCTAAATCGCAGCGCGCGTAAACATTTATTTCCTAAATCGCAGCGTGCGTAAACATTTATTTTCCAAAGTCCGAATTCGTCTGGAATGATTTTGGAATGTGAAGGACGCACCGTAGGGTGTCCGCTGCGCCACTTTCTTTTAACTTCGCCGAACAACACGCTCTGGTTTCTGACTAAGGTTGTCGAGGGTAGTTAGATGAAGAAAGAAAGTCCTTAAGAAAAAAAAAACAGTTTTTTTTTAACTATTTCACCAGATTTTTTCTACTGCGTTCCTTTATCTTATTTTATAATTTGTCGGAATACTCACTTCGCTCATTTCTGTCTAGAGTTGATTTGTCTTTTTAAAATAAAATTTATTCAAATTCTGAACTTTAAGGTAAATAGTTTTATTATATTTCTAAAAATCTACAGAGATTGAAGGAAATTGCAAAAACAGAACAGTGTCTATTTCTGATACGTTGGTTAAATCACCGAAAAGAAATGATAACTAGCATGTATGGAAAATATCAAGGGATTGGTTACCAATCGTACATCTAAAGATGTTAAATCTACGTTCAAAATACATTTTACGATAGCATTTAAGGAAAATTTCAAGAGGTTACCAAAATCCATTTCATCTCATAAGTGTTCCACTACTGGGCTTGGGTCTCCACTCACAATGTGAGGAGTACAGGCCAGAGTCCACCACGCTGCCCAAGTGTGGATTGATGGACTTAATACACCTCTGAGAACTCATATGACTGTATGCAGGTTTCCTCATATTTTCCTTCACCGTAGCAAGTGATAATCAACTTCTGATACGCACATATCTTTGAAAGCTCGAATAGCTCGTCCACCCAGGACCTCCCGTTTTAAAAGCTAATGTTCAAAGCTCTACCCTGTCACTGCTTATGGCCGTCACCAAAATCCATTAAAGTACATTTGAATCCCCGCAAAATACATTTCATAACACAAGAAAAGCAACCTTACTCAAAAAAATTATAAAGAACAAAGCAAAGTTACTCAAAAAAGCAATACCTTTTGCCATCCCTACATATCCTTCAGACTTGTCACATATATGTACGTACATATTAACACATTGTGTCATGTTCACGAACCACGGGGTGGAATAATATTCGAAGACAATGATTATTTATTGTCAGAACGGCTTTTGTCATAAGCCGCACCGTTCGGATGAAATGTATCCATTAATAATAGCTCTGATACTTAAATATTGATGGTAGGAATCATCGTTAAAATACCAGAGTCGTTACTTGTGTAAATAAACTTTATATTTGACTATGCGATTGTTTTTTTGCTGATGATTAATGCTTGTATTTGTAACCTAAGTCTGTACTGTCTTTCTTCTTTCTTTCTCAGTCTTCTTTCACGCGTCCTGGATGGTTTTTTGATCTGTTAGTGTTATTATTGAACTCTTTTATCGTTGTACTGCTTCTCTTTTTCTTTGAACTTCTTTCTTTGACTTCTCTCTCTTTCTTTGACTTCTAACGCGTATGGGTGAATTACGGCCAGTGTTACTAACGTCACATCGTATCAGGTAATCTGTCGGCACACCAATCAGTTATACCAGAAGAACATTTGATCAGAATTTTTCATTTGCTAAGGTGAAGAAAAGCATCGTGACCTGTACTCTGGAGAGTTCTGCATTAAGTTTTCAAAGTTGTGTGAAGTTCAGCAATACTTGGCCTGCATGGTGGACTACGGCCTGTGGCCTCACCTTGGCCTTGTGAGTGGCCCGAGCACGGTATAAGGATGGTTATAGATTGGAATAAGTAATGCACGGCGAGAAATGGACAGATTTTGAAAGTACTTTTGATTCTGAATCTAAAATATTTCACTTTCGAGACTTTAGACTTTATCAAAGAATTTCTTTAAATATCCTTTTACTTTGTTAATAAATTTATAACGTATGTAGGGACTTTGTATTGTAAATTTTTGACTTTCGTAAAGTGAGCTTTTGGCTCCTACGACGAAATAAACCATAAACAATTTTCATTCGGATGAATGAAGTTAAAATAAATGAAGGAAAATTAGTAAATACATATTTACTATATGTGTTGATAACTAGGATACGCCCGCGACTTCGCCTCGTTATTTCTTGATAAAAAATATCCAATGTTTTATTCTAAATTATAATTTATCCGTGTGTCAAATTTCATTCAAATCCGTTCAGAAGTTTTTATGGACAAACATCCCACCTCACACTTTCGTATTTATAATTTTAGCAGGATATATGTAATAACAAGTTCTATATTGTTCCAATAATATAGTTACAATAAAGATAGTGTCCAAGTTTAACTATATGTGTCGGGTACATAGCACCTTCAACACATAATTTTTCATTTGTGTACACAAATAATATGACAGGAAACTATTGTTTATCCGAGATAAAAGACAAAGGTTGGCCAAGCCTGGCCGAGCCTTATCTCGACGATAGATAAACGAATTCCATTCCCGGGGTGTGTTAACAAACAGACGCGGTGTAGCTTTCTGTGGAAAGTGGAGATGTTAAATAGCAGATCCATATGTATTTGGTTAGACCTGTGGTTGTCAATCTGTGGGTGGTGGGTGAGGTCGCGAGGTCTAATTTGACGGGTCGCTGGTAAAAGCAAAATTATATGATGTGGCAATTTGCTCTTGGCAACAAAACATTTGGAAAAAACTCATTTACTTCAAGTACCGTTTATTAGTAGTCTTTTGAACGATATTTTTTTGTCTATGGCTTTTAGGGGGAGTTGCTTTTTTTAACCGGTGAGGAGGTCTCATATGCAAAAAGATTGAATCATACTGGGTTAGATAAATTAAAAGAATCTTTGACGAGGTTAACTTAACTTTTAGTTAAAGTAACTGTTAAAATAACCTTACACAGTCGTGAAGGACATGACATAACAAAATCTAAGGTATCTTACACTCAATTAAAATAATACAAAACAACATAAACCCTTTTTATTGTACGCCAACTGTACACAATATTTTTTAAGGAAATTAGTGTAATCAGATAAACTTGTATTTATTTAGCCATCTCTTCTAGACAACTTTAATTAACATTTATAGAATATCTAGCTTCCGCCCGCGACTTCGTCCTCGACGAATAGTTACCCGACTTTATTTCTGTCATATATGATTTTTGCGAAACTTCAACCGTTTATGCAACGCACGCAGCGGAAACTTTCAATAGGAAAAAAATACCCCAATTTTGAACCATTTTTCATTGGTGTTCCGCTCCTATTGGTCTTAGCGTGATGATATATAGCCTATAGCCTTCCTCGATAAATGGACTATCTAAGATTTTTTCAAAACGGATCAGTTGTTCGTGAGATTAAGGCGTTCAAGCAAACAAACATACAAACTCTTCAGCTTTATAATATTATTATATATTAATATTGTAATATGTAAGTTCGAACTTTAGTTCTTATTATTTTTTATGCATCTTAAATAAATAATAATTAATATCTATACCACGTATTATTCCGTGCAAACAAACAAATTATATAGTAAACTCCACCGTTTAAAAATACCAAATACTAAAAACAAAAAACCTAACCTAACCTTACCTAACCCTCATAAGAAAGAAAAAACTTATAGGTACTCATAAAAAGAAAGTTTCTACGAAAGCTCTAAAATTTCGCATATTCTAATGACCTTCCAACAAAACACGTCGAACAATCGTTAAAACTTAACGCAACTCCTTATCGCAAGTTATTCTTAAGCTAATCGGTTTTCCTATCGTTATCGACACTACGGCACGATTTGCTTTGTACTCTTTGAGGACTTCCCGACAACCTGATAACATTGCTGATGCAAAGTTGTTACTATTGCGTATCAGAGATATGATGTACATTGGTAATACAAAGGTTTTGCCGCTACAATATTTGCGATACAATTGCATTTGTTACTTTTTTGTTTGGTTTGAGTACCTGTTTGTTTATCCCAGATTAATGTGTGGAAGTACTTTTCTGGGTATTGTAGTCGTGTTTATGTTACTTTTTTCAATATCAACTGTCAGAACCTACAGGTGTTGTTAGATAGTTATTTTTATTATTCAGAAATACACCGCTGGTACGTACGTCGCGTTTCGCCTCGTCCTTCTTTATCCGTACTGCGAAGGAATAAGTTGCCATCGTCAGTGTTTCCGTTTAGTTATAATGTAAAAGTCTTCAAGTCGAGAGTGAACAGGCATTTATTAAATTAGTGCGCTTCACCATCAAAGTCTACGTAGCCACTTACTATCAGGTGGTTTCATAGTCAAGCACTAACTTATATAATATATAAAAAAAGGGACTTAGAATGCATTTATTATTTTAACCGACCTCAAAAAAGGGGTTGTTTTCGACACGTTACGTTTATATAAGTAATGAGAAATGTAAAATTTTCATATGGGTAGTCTATTAGGCCTTCCAAATATATACAATTTTAGAATAACATGTGTGTTAGTTTGTCCATGAAGATCTCCATTTAGGTTTTAAAAAATTAAAAGTTTCTGTCATTCTTTTTAGGTTCACAAGTACTGTTGTTTAGTACAAAACTTGGATGGATGGGTACAGAATTGGTTAATTTATTTATTTTTATTTATTTATTTTTTATACAATTGCATGAACTAGGGTATGTTTACAGATGTACTTTACAAATTATTAAATCCTCCAAGTTCCGCCTGGTAAGGCATGCAAAAATGTTCTGAAATTAAACATAATTCAATGCTGTGATGTATAGTCAAAAGTATTGCCAGAATATCTGAAGCTTTGTGAACGATAAGCTAGAATTTTGTCTTTCGTTAATATATTTAATCAGTTTTATTTTAATTAATATAAAAGCAATAATTTAGTATTAAATAATACATAAAAATCTTGAATAACAATAAAACGTGAAGGTTTGTTTGCAAACATTGATTTAGTATAAAACAAATGGAGTAAATTAGAAAGCGAGTAAAATATCGATTTGTACCTACCTGACCACTTGGCCGGTTCATTCATACACTGGCCCATTGACGCTTGTTGAGACTTATTGGCCCATTGAGGCCAATGTTTGTTGAGGTCACTTCGCACTGTTTGTCTATTAAGTTAAATAAGTTTAAGCGCCACAGGTGACACTTTTACCTGACTTTGGGATATTTGGTTTAGTCGGCTTAGTGTAGTGTAAAAATTGTGTTGAAGGATAGCCTGGTTTTGGTCGTCGATATACTTTTGGATTATGGAAAATAACGAAACTTGCCGATATTTTTATGTCATATTCCTACATAAAACTTCTATGCGGGATGGAGAAAACAAAAAACGAGAAAAGTTGGAATCAAACCTGAAACCTATCGTGGCCAGGCCGTATGACAGGCCGGTTGGTCTAGTGGTTAGTGAACCTGACTACTACATCGGAGGTCGTGGGTTCGATTCCCACCCAGGTCAA
>DWJZ01009316.1:0-10785 GCA_018249125.1 Asbolis capucinus
CTCACACACGGCCATCTGAACCCAAACTAAGCGTTAGCTTGTGCTGTGGTGATCAGACAACTGATAAACATACATATGTATATACTTTTAAATACATACTTAAATAGATATTTTTATTAAACACCCAGAGACACAGAACAAACATTCCTGTTCATCACAGAAAAGTTTGACCTGAATCGAATCCACGACCTCCGGTGTAGTAGTCAGGTTCACTAACCACTAGACTACAATTACGAAATTTTGTGTGTCCCTTTGTATCATGGATCTATAATTAAAGGTTGTTTTTAAATATTTTTAATAAATCTTGTCCAAAATATTCATCACAGATTAAACAGGAGATCATACACCATGACTATGCCGATGTGTACTCGTATATAGAACACAGATACATAATATTATAGTTATACTCGGTGCAAATACGACTTGTGAAGTTGTGTGACGTACCGCGAAGGATTGGAATAAATTGGCAGCGTCTGTTTTGGCGCTGAAATATAATGTAGGCGTCTTCAAGACAAGAGTGAATAGGCTTCTTCTAAGTTAATGCGCTTTACCATCTAAGATTAAATCGCCACTTACCATCAGGTGGGACTGTAGTCAAGCATTAGTATAATATGTAAAATAAAAAAGAAGTGTAGCTCTGAGTACGGATAGGGGAAGAATACCTCATCCCAACAAGGTCTAACTAATCCCTGAATGTTTTATTACAATGCCCCCTCGCACGAAATCATATTTGCTTCGGTGCGGCGCCAGTTCATGAAAGCGAAAGTAGGGTATACCTATACAAAGATGCGTCGTAGATAAAAGGTAGGTAAGTTAAAGGATTTGTGGGTTTTCTTTTTAGCAAAAATAAGTGCTATTATTTGATTTGATTGTTGACTATTTTACAGAAATAGAAATGTATGGGGTATAAAGGGTGGGAAACACTAGTCAAGCCATAGAGCAGTGAGAATGTTGCCGTATGATATTTTTTTACATAGTATAAGTTAATGCTTGGCATCGATCGCACCATATAGACATAGTTAACGGATTTTCAATGATAAATCTCATTTCATCGTCTAAAAAGCATTTTTTTTATTTCTATTGGATGTGTGAGTGTGTGTTTTTTATGTGTGAAACAAAAAAAGTACACATAAAAAAATACATAAATATTCCGGTACCATACATAAGGTCACGTGTTAGATATAAAAATAAAAAATATTAACTGTAATGGCGACATAGTATGTACCTACAATGTTTAGTTTGCAGCTGGCGTGTACATTGGAATGTTATTATTATATAATAAAACTTGTAAATATACCTAATGATAACTTTGTACTAGGTACCACTCGTGTTAGGTGAGCGTTACGTGAGTCACCAGAGCAAGACTGCTGGGCCAGTTGTATCAATTATCACTTGTAATATATAATTGTCTAAACAAGACCTAAAAATGTTTTAGAGCTGTTCTCTTTTCTTACATACTGTAAGTTAGTCAAAATCGAAATTCATTTATTCACAGAGGTATTAAAAATACACTTATGAACGTCGAGTTTTTTTTTAAATCTACTAGCATTTCGGAAAGGTGCTTTTAAGAAGAGGAAATGGCGAAAGAAACTCCTCAGAACATCTTTTGAATTAGCGCTTGACTACGATCTGGTGGTTGGTGCTGTGAAGATGCAGCCTGTTATTTTTTTATATAAGTTATCACAATCAAATTACTTTAACAAGTCAAAAGTTTTACTGGTTAATTTATTAAGGATTAATGGCCGATATGGCTCACCGATTGATATCTAACTATATCCACCGGGATCGACAGCTACACGTGCCCTTTGAAGCACGAAACCACTCATGGATTTTGGCCACGGTTACCGACTCCATCGACTGTTGCTTTTCCAACGCTTACAAACCAAACAAGCCGCTGGGCTATGAATACCAACGCTCTCTCTACCAACCTCTATTCTTACTTCATATCGCCGATGGAAAACAATAAGGGCGTATCTCTTATAACTTGTTCTAAAGAATTAAGCCCTTATTGTTTTGCATCGTCGATATTGTCGATATCGGTTTTTAATAAAACCGATTTTTATTTTTCAATCGACTTTCGAAAAGTGTTTGTAAAAACCAACTTCGAAAAAAGTTATTTCATTTCATTTTATTTCATCTCGTTTTGTCTCGTCTCGTCTCATCTCATTTCAGTTCAATCATCAATCTGGTACAATCTGGGATTTGGGTACAAACGGAATCCAATGAGTTCTGTACCCGATGTTCATTAAGTATTAATTAGTGTTTACGTCATACGTTTACAATGCAATACATTAGGTACATAGATGTTTGCGTGTGCAGAACCAACGTAATTCTTAGGCAAAACTAAATTTACCGGTACTTCTGTCAGTGGGTACCATATAACAAATGTTATGAAAGCATAACAAAAATATTTTTACACAACCTATTGCAATTGTTACTGTCAAAAAAAAATTACTGATACAATATTTGGGAATAATACCAAACTATCTCTCTTCTTCTCTATAAAAGTACTACAAAATTATTTCTTTTCTTCTCTATGAAACTACTACAAATCTATCTCTCTTCTTCTCTATATCTCTATATATCTCTCTTCTTCTCTATAAAACTACTACAAAACTATGTTTCTTCTTCTCTATAAAACTACTACAAAACTATTTCTTTTCTTCTCTATAAAACTACAACAAAACTATCTTTCTTCTTCTCTATAAAACTACTAGAAATCTATTCTTGTTCTTCTCTATTAAACTACATATTTCTATCTATATTCTTTAGAGAGAAGAAGACATATAATTTGGTATTATTCCCAAATACCTATTCCTACAATACCTATTACTAAAACTGTTGATTCGCACGTAAATAAATTAAGTAAATGTTTCGCTCATCGGATTCGGTCGTGCGTATCGCCTTTTACCTATAAAATATTGATTAAATTCTGATTCGCTAGTTCATGTACACTTTGATGTGCGAACATAGATACTCTAATAATGAATCGGCTAAGTGCGAATCCCAGCTAAAGATTGAGGGTTCCGTACCACCATGTAGTTATTATTACTTTACTCAATTATAAACATATTAAATGTAAGATTTATTTTGAGACATTGTTGGAAATTATTATATTGAACATCAAAATGGGTAAACAAATAATGCAACGATTTTATTCAGCAGACTAAAAACTACCTTCGCTTAGCTACGGAAGAACCAGTTACAATAAAAAAGTGGTTATTGTGACATAACTGTAATAGTTAGACATATGGTATCGCGGACTTATTTGTAGATATTGATGTCATCTATAAAACTGTAGAACATCACTTTGCTCTATTGGAAATATTTCCAAAAAGTAAACGAAATAAGGAATATTTGTTCATTAAGGATGACGTAGGGCTCTAATGGATTTTTTTTTTAAATCATCCCAGTAGTTACTTAGTCTATTGTCCTCAAACAAACAATCAAGTATTTCTTCTCTTTATAATATTATATTAGTATAGTATAGGTTATTTTGGATGTCTCATAATATTTTTTCTAATCTACCTTGATAGTGTTATAATAAAAAAATAACATAACTGTAATTCCTATCAAAATTCCACCTTACAGTAATCTTACATTTTTTCGGACATTACTCCCATCAATCAATCGAACTAATCTACTGAAGTTCGATAAAAATCTCGTTCGGAGGATACACAGAATACTTTTTGTTGTACTTTCACACATACATTATCTTGGCTTGTGATCTGATCCATGGGAACTAGATGAAATCTACTACTTCTAATAAGTAGAAATAATACTTTTTGTATTACCCGGCTAACGAGCAAACGGGTAAACTAATAGTGAGTGATAACCGCTGCCCATGGATATGGACAACACCAGGTTTGGAGGTCAAAAAAGTAGTCCCAGCCAGGAAGGAAGTGATAGACAGAGAAGAGATGCAGTACATCAGTTCCTAACGACACGGGTCCAAGACATATTAGCAACATATTTTTCTAGGACGGCTCACAGGATAAATGGAAGGAGGATGACAAAAGAAAGGAATACAACTGTTCTACTACGGGTGCCAAATTAAATAAATGGAGGACGACAAAAGAACGGAGTAGAACTGTTCTACTACGGGTCACAGATTAAATGAATGGAGGACGACAAAAAAACGGGTTAGAACTGTTCTAGGATGGGTCACAGAATAAATGAAAGGAGGATGACAAAAGAACGGTGTAGAACTGTTCTATTACGGGTCACAGATTAAATGAATGGAGGATGACAAAAGACCGGGTTAGAACTGTTTTAGGACGGATCACAAAATAAATGAATGGAGAATGACAAAAAAACGGAGTAGAACTGTTCTAGGACGGGTCACAGATTAAATGCGAAGAGGATGATAAAAGAAGAGGGTGTAAAAAGAAGACGTGTTGAAATACCTTTCTCACATCTGCGTTTTAAACCGTTGGCCTTAAGCGCATGGATTTTATGTAACGCACTAATTAACGGGCTTAGAATTAAGAACAAAGTCTTACTGGGTCCAAATATCAGTATAAAAATTACCCATTCTTGAGTACCCATTTACATTTAAAATTATCAGTGCTAGCACTCCAATAGTTGCTCAATTAGCAGGAATGCTAGTCTGTTCGTGGATTCGCTAATTAAATTAGCCGGGTCGTCACGGAGTGACCTAATTACTTCAAACTCCACTTTGTTATTGTACGGCTGGTCTAAAGGTCGTTAGAATTTAGATAGATAAAAGAAATATGACTGGCCTGAAGGGTAGAGGTCGTTAGAATTTAGATAGATAAAAGACATATGACTGGCCTGAAGGATAGAGGTCGTTAGAATTTAGATAGAAAAAGACACATAATCTTATCACTTTGTGTCACATCTATCAACTTCATAATTCGTGATGTAAAGTATTAGATTGTGTACGTTTCCCAAGTTATTGGTTTACATTATATTTTCAATTACATTTTCAGTTCGATTCACATTTTTTACAGCAGAACCCCTTCATTGTAAGAGTTGTCCATTTTTAACTGGTTGTTTTTGATGAAATCTAATATTATTGCGGTTGCGAATGTGAAAGTTGCTTTCAAAATGAAGCGCACGCAAATTGACATGCAACTTTGACATTTCGCGTCAGCCACGATGTTGTTGTTGCGATTTTGTTCCTCATTTAAAATAGACTGACAGGAACAAGAGTGAAATTGTTCTCAAAGACTTTGTTCTAGCAACGTCCCTCAATATTTAATATTTATTCTTAATGACATAATTTGTAATTTCAATATTGTAAAAATCATGAGCATCTGTGTGCTCGCCATTATAAGCGTTTATTTAGTAGAACAAGGTACTAAATATTTCTCATATTTAACATTATGATTCGCAGATAGTGATAACCCGCAACAGGAAACAAGATAGTTGGTACTACAAAGAGGTGTCTGTGTCCCGTTTTACTTTATAAATCAGATAACATTATACAATACTATTATTGTCAACGTTTTTATTTGAATACGCCAGCTAAGAACAGGAATGTATGATACGTTGTTCAAAATAACAGTTTGTGATAAAATTTACAACCATCTTAGAGCTGAAAAGACGGTTTCCCGCAGACTATAATTTTGCGAACGGCCATCGCCTCGGCATTGTATAAAGAGATATTTGGTGGTAGCGTAGACGCATTCGTCGCCGTGGGTCGGCTACGGGCTACAAAGTCATACTAATGTTATAAATGCGAAAGTTAGTGAAGATAGATGAGTGTTTGTTACTCTTTCACGAAAAAAGTACTAAACGGATCTGAATGAAATTTCTCAATCTGGAGTGAGACAAAAGCTCTTTTTCACAAATACACTATACGGGCGAAGACGAGGGCGGAAGACAGTATATTTTATTTTAATAATATTATTCTTGTTACAGTTAAAATGTTCTTAAGATTTCAAGAAGGATACACACAAACCGTCGGAAGCCATCTTAATTCAAGTAGGTTATTTCGGCGCCAATTAATAGGGCTTGTATGTATATGTTTAAGTCTTGCGCCTATTTTTTTCTTTATTTGAATAACTTTTAATTATAAGTTATGATGAGCTATTTATTTTAAAAATAAACTGCGGTAAATTTTATACATGAAAGTTTAAAAATATACATAATTATTTATTCAGCCAAGCAGACAACCCTAGACTGGATGCAGTGACGGTAGATAATTGGGAATTATTTTTAATTTGCCACACTAATAGGTCGTCGGACGATGAACTTAATTCTACGGACATCTTAGCGCGCACGACTTACTTAATTTTGTTAGTTGAAGTTGGCGGGTTAGAATAAAATCAAAATTAACCGCTTTAGTGAGACATTTTTTTTAATTCAGCCGCAAAGCAAATTGTTGTATTGAGCAACTTTTGCATAAAATTTGTGGGTAATGTGTATTTTATTAATTTTTAAAGGTAATGTGTAATTTTTTAATATTTAACCTCGTATCAATTAAATATATTAATTAAGAATTTCGTATTTCTATGACTTAAAAAATTTATCTTATAATTTTAAGAATTCGTTTAATGATATTATACATATACAAAAATAATATTAATATTTTTCTTTTAAGATTGTTTTAAAGCATCAGGTTTTAGGGGCTGTAACATTAGAAACCTTAGTATGTTTCTAATAATATAATAGATATTATTAAGCAATTGAATAATTGATTGGAATGCAACGTTAAATCAATTGAACGACAATTGATCTCAGGGGTACACGAACTTTCATACTTGAACAATACTACTTGAACGAGTTCCAGTTCGTTCAATATTCAACTAACATTGATAACAAAGCTCCGTCCGCGACTTCACTCGCGTGTTATGTTGATAACAAGTACCATATATAATATTCCAGCCTGTAATCTATATCTCTGCCAAATTTCATTAAGATCCGTTAAGTAGTTCTTGCGTGAAAGCGTAACAAACATGCTCACAACGCTTTACATTTATAATATTAGTAGAATTACAGCTCAACAAGTTTTTAATATTCTGACCAAAATTCAGCCGGTCTACCTGATGGTACGTGGTCAGTCGCCTAAAGCCATGAGCAACACAACAGGAACCAGAAGATCTCAGTTTACACCTTTTTAAGAAGCACATGTTGCAGCGAACTGGGCAATACCTCATGAGGAAGATAATTTCCTAGTTTGAATAAATACGTGGGGAAATGATCTTGCAAATCAGACTTCAGGACTGTCTTAAGTCTTAAAAACAACTGACTCAACATAAGTAGTCAGTAAAAGACAAACAGTACACAAGTTTTATGACTCACTACAACATACCATCATACCACATAGCAACTAATACAATAAAAAAGTAATACCTCAAGTTACATGGTTCCCATGGTAGATTCACACGCGCCGTCACACCCCATGAGCATCGTAGCTTCTTAAACGGCCCTTGACAGGGTGGGCCGGCCTTTGAACCCGGTAGTTAAACAATGCACTATCAAAATGAGTGGCTATTCGATTTTTAAATGACGTTTGAAATCGAGCGAGACAAATAGTGTGTAATTATACAGGGAGTAGTTTGTTTGTAGTTGATATTTTATATGTTTGGTTTTTTGGTTCTTTTTATGAATCCTATTTTGACGTACACGTTTTAGAACCTCTAAAAAACGGAACCTTTTTAATTTTTTTAATAATCTAAAATAAAATTCGATTTCAGTTTTGAAGACCTCTATAAGTAAACCATTTTAAACTTTTTAATAATCTACAATGAATTTTGATTTTAGTTTTCAAGACCTCTATAAATGAACGTTATAAAACTTTTTAATAGTCTAAAATGGAACGTTTTTTTACCATAATAAACGTTGTTTTATTTTCAGATTTATAAAAACTTTACCCAAGTTTAATAAGCAGATCACAATAAACTTTTCATCGTTATTTTATAAATATTTGAGTTCTTATTCAAAATAACAGCCAATAATCAAATTAAGCACCCAGTGAGAATTATATTTCAATTCGGTATTTAAATAGGAACATTTTTTATTTTGAAACTGAGCATCTATGGACCTCAGACCAATAATTTTATTGGTAAAACATTCTGTATACAAACTTTAAAAGTTAATGTTCACACAAATCTCAAATATTGAGTGTCCATAAAATGTCCGCATAGATACTAAATTCCTACAATTAAAGGATCCGGTATTTTTATATGATTCACAAAATGTCACACATTCATTTATAAATATGTAGGTACTTTTCGATACTAGTAGCAAAGTACAGAAAGAATTCCATAAACTCCATTACTAATACCTACTTGCGCGTCAAATAAGGAAAAGACGCAAAAATGACTTGATAGACTGTTGTTTTTTTGTATATAACAAAAAAATATTTTAACTATAGCTAATGTCATTATTTTAATTATTGTAAATTAAAATTAACAAATTGGTATAAAATCCGTTGGTTCTATTATCCCTACTAATATTCTAAGTGTGAAAGTCTGTGAGGATGTTTGCATTTCCTTCACGCGCTAATCGTTGAACGGATTATGTTGAAACTTAGCAAACATCTAGGAAATTAACATGGGATAGATTTTATCCCGAGTTTAGGTTAGCCTGGGATAATGACATCGAACTATTTTGTAATATCAGTAGGATTACTGTTGTTTATTATAAAATAATAACCGTAGTGGAATGGAATACGATTGTTATGCGAAATAAAAGCAATAATATAATTTCAATTACAAAGAAACGAAAAGGAAAAAATTATGCAGCTGCATGAACGAATCATAAGGCATTTTAAGTGGTGCAGGTGCATTTCGACAGATGCTGTGTTGCAGGTTGGTGACTTCAAACTTTTTGTCGTGCCAAATTACTTATTAGGAATGTGTTCTTTACAATGCATTATTCAATGGTAGTTTAGTCATTAAATTTATTTGAATTGCCTCCTCTAGAAGTTTCCTGAAGAAAGATATTTTGTTGATAACATATTCAGTTATTCATACAAACTTCTATTGGAGATGTAGTCAAAGTTGCGAGGTGATATTTTATTCTTATTTATTTAGAGTACCAGTTACATTTAAGTATGTAGGTATTTGATGAATTTAAAATTCGTAATGTTTTAGTTAGGAAATGTCATTACGGTATAGTCAATTTGTGTGACATCTGTCATTTCACAGGCATGATCCATGTCTGTGTGTCATTTACGTCTAAAAATAGAGAAATGTAGTTTTCAGGGTCCTGTGGTAAATGAGTTTTTTTTTCCTTAACCATTTGTTATTATTTTTTGTTAACCTTTCGGTCGAACAAAATAATTAATTCTTTCAAAGGGGTCAGCAAGGACCAGGTGGATTTCGTACCTAGTGCTTTAAAGTACATACATTTGTATGTATCTGAGAAATAAATTTATGTAACTTTATGTAACTTCGTTATATTATGTATAATACTTCCATTCAGGTCTGTGACAAAATTAGACTGGTCTTACTAATATGAAAATTTGTGAGTGAATGTATGTCACTCTTACATGCAAAAACTACTGAGCGGATTTGAATGAGTTTTGGCACAGAGATAGATTATAGTCTGGAATAACACATGAGCTACTTTATCAACATACATACCATGCGAACGAAGTCGAAAGTGGAATTTAATAATATATATTGGTGAGTTTGCAGGCCACGCCGATGGACATAAACAGAGGATGTCAGAAGAAAATTACAATATAAACTTCTTGAAATCAAGTGTGAATAGGCTTTTGCTAAATTAGCGCGCTTTACCACTTAGATCACAACGCTGCTTGCCATCAGGACGTATTGTGGTCAAACACTAATTTATTGAATATAAAAAAGACTCCCCCACCCCATTATCCTAGCCGAGGGAACTCGACCAGCTTTGATTAGCATTACTATTACATCTCAGGTTCTCCCTTCTCTCTTTATTCCGTGGGTTCTTCCTTTGTTTCCTCCCACAATCTGTCTAGCCGCCTCATCGACAGACGTTTTTTTCTTAATTTCCGATACTGGCATATTTGAAAAGATTCTCGTGAGACAGACTTTCCTGTTGCTAATTAACCTGTGGCATTGTTCTCTGTAAACAGTAAATATATCGCTGTAATGTTGTCATTACTGAAGTTTTTTTTTCTCTTTCTTCAGTCTTCGGTGGTACAGCATTAGTGTACGGTACAAGTGTTTTTGCTATTGTCCATGGTCGCGATCACGTACTATGAGATAATATATACAATCCTCATAAAAATATAATGTTCAAAGTTAATTATTATTAAACCTTTAATATTTTGGTCCTTCCAAAAACTTTTCCTTTAGATCGATACGACAATATATTATGCGTAAGTCTTTAAACTAGAAAATAGGAATATGAAATATAGGTTTGTTGATAACCGATACCGGAGACTGCTGTTGATGTATATTATTTGTTGTCACTTTTTTCTTTATTACAAGCAGTTATAAAACTTATAAATAAATGCTCGACTACAATCCCACCTGATGGTAAATGGTAATGTATGTTTTTTACTGCTATGTAACTTTAAAGGATTATGAGTGGTTTATTAATGCTATGGTCATAAAATAAATAAAACTACTTATAATTGAGTAAAACGGCTGCATAGGAAGAATATCAAGGAAACAAAAGTATTCAAAGAAAGTATTGCCCTCTAGTCGTCATCATTTGAAACCATCACGGCCCACTATTGAGCACGGGTCTCTTCTCTGAGTAAGAAGGTTAAGACCATAGTCCCCCACGCTGGCCAAGTGCGAATTGGCAAACTTCACACACCTTTGAGTTTTGCAAACTCCCCGGCATGCAGGTTTCCTCACGATGTTTTCCTTCACCGTT
>DWJZ01009317.1:0-10785 GCA_018249125.1 Asbolis capucinus
AAGTACTTTTTTTTCTCCCTGAACATGTAATTTTGCAGTAATTTATAGGGTGCCTAATACTTTTGGCCAAGGCTGTAGATGCATTTCGTCATTGTTGGTACATTATATTGAGGAAAATAATTGTTTATATAATAACGGCGACCTCTTTAATGTACCCTTCTGTCGTTAAAAATGTCATATATAGTCCATTAAAATAGAACACTAATATAATTGAATAGCCCATCTTGTAGACCATGTTATACATGAGTTTCTAAAATATGCACGTAACAAATAGGAAAACCGAGGCCGATTTATATGAACTAAAAATAATTTGCACTTTTTTGACCATTTCATTTCAAATTATTAAATGTGCATCATGTACCGCGTACAGAAATACATAGTTATAATGTATTTTATTTATTTGACACACCAACAGCTTGCATACAATTTTACTATATATTACACTTATCTGGTACGTTTGCCAATTAATATTACAAAATCATACTATTATAAAATATATTAACATAGTCATAGAGCAACTATCATAACACTAATATGCGACTGATTCAACTTGGCAGCTAATCAACGTTGTTTATATTGGAAGCCGGCTGCTTCCAAACAAATGAAACTTCACGGAAGATACATATAATGAATGCGGGAACCACAGTCATTTTAATGTAAATGGCTACTTAAAATTCATTGTTATCGATATTTCAGCACAATTTCATGGACCGTGGCCAGAAATGATTGCTTCATGCGGGTTAGAAACATCAGTAATATAATAAACAAGTTGTTAGTACTCTTTTACGTTTAAAGTTCAGTTCCTACGGTATAATTCTAAAATCATATGAAAAAATATTGAAATATTCCAAAATTCATACTAACAGGCACAGTTGGGACTCCAACAATCATTGAACACCATCTTGTTTAAAACAACACCCCAAAAATTCACTAACTTCAACTTTAAAAACAAAACCAATATTTCACTTCACACACACACAAAATAAAAAAAAACTAAAGGTTTACTTAGCAAGAAAAGTGTCACAGATGAAAAAAACTGAGAAATTTTTATACTGCTACAAATATATAAAAAAATAATTCACGAAATATTTAAATCATTAAAATCAAATAAAAAAACAAGCTTATGACTCTTGGTTATATCAAACCAATTTTCTCAAAGAGAACACTATTATATTATTGAAGTAACGTAACGAATTTAGTATGTTTTTCTTCAATATATAAGAAAATCGATCTGTTTCAACGGTCACAGCAGACTAGAGGCCGGCGCGACCGCCCGCCGTATATAAAGTCGGTGTATGAACTATGACGGTCGGTGTGAGGCGCCGTGTATTAATATCGCCCGCTGCACACTCCTCCCATGCTTTCCCAGTAATACATCACCGCATCGATTTCGGACAGACAGCCTCGTCTACATATATCTATTATGCTGACTTCAGTAATACCTGGTGTTATATTTAGATGCTCTCGAGTAGCATCTCATCTAAAATCTTTGATCGATATGTAGTAACTGTGTTTCACAATATAAATCTATAAAGAGCAATCATCTTCAAAGGGAAGCGAGACGTTCTCCTGACATGTCATTAACATTTCATAATGTTCTTCAAACGAGCAAAATATAGCGTCATCCCTTATATACAGTGTTAATCGAAAGCTGACACAGCCACTAGGATTCCTGTCCTATAGTGTAGCAGCATGAACAGCAATATTACACATCACATAATATAACTCATATCTCTAAAAGAAACATTCGTCTATCAATTAATTTTAATGATTTCTAACATATTGTGCACTATAATATGTTTGTATGTTTATGTACATATATATCTAGGTCTTTTTTTAGGATCTATATTTATCTTAGGATTTATACATATACATATATCTATATATATTATTTTATTTTAATATATTTGTAGAAATCGTTAATTAGATATTCAACATTGATAAAACTCCTGCCATCACCTTTCTTTACATCCACCCAGGGTGGAGTCGTGGACAAAGCCATTAAGTTTTACCCTTTGTTTCTTCTAAGAGGTAACATAAATATTAAAAACTATATAAATGCCTGGCCCTTTCCGGGTGAAATCTGAAATCCGCTTCGCAAGCGAATCTTTTAACCCTCTTATTATTATATTAAGTAAATAGACTAAAAGAAATATAGTCCTTAAAGGAGTAATTTATATTATCACTAGCCTTTGGCCGCGACTGCGTCCGCGTGGTGGTGGTGGTGGATGGTGGTCAAAATTCTGCCCTATGCCATATATAAATATATGCTACGGTTAATTTAATACATTTTCATATGCCCCGCACTCCGCTTACCACGCGCCACGCCACCACAGTGCCCGGGCGCCCGCCGGTTCATCATTTTATTATCTTTATATATCATTAAATTTTTTTCTATATACTTATATAGCCTATGTCACTCAGTGATAATGCAGCATTCTAATGGTGAAGGAATTTTTGAAATCGGATCAGTACTTTTTGAGTTTATTCATTACAAAAATAAAAATCTTTTCTCTTTATTATTACTATGGATTAACGACTTCTAGTCTCACTATTTACTCAATTATTTGAGTGTAAAAACATTTACACTATCGTATGAATCAGATATATCCACTGAAATTAACGGGAACATGAATCTATTTAGACTTGATGTCAACAATAATTTCTTCGAAACAATCAGATGACCTACACGCAAACTTTATTTCGGACTGTATAGTGAATCGGTGATGACGCGTACTGAACCGGATCGGTGATGACGCGCTCAATGACAGTGGTCATCAGCTACATCAGGCTGCGCAGTGCGTCGCCGGCCACATTCGTTGTCATGAGCGGTGACAGCGGGCCGGCGCGGCGGCGGTATGCTGTCACGAGCCAATTGAGCACACACTTGAGTTATAGCAGCCTTATAGTTCAGTTTGTAACGATCCCCGCGTGGTCCCGAATTCGATTTTCAGGCTGGATATACATATATCTATGTGGCACGTATTCTTTTTCGGAACGTCACTCACGTTCTTTAATAAGAATTATTGGTCTTTTCCATATCACATATGGGGTCTTCATGCTTAAAAAAGGTAAAAGTTTTTCATCATACGCGTTTATTTATTTACTGGCGGACGTGTAAAACACGCTTTTATTCCATGTGTTTTACTTTGCAAATCGACTTACGACTAAAAATCCTTTTAAACTGGATAAAACATAACCAAAATCAATTTTAAGACACCATTCCAAAAAAAATTGAGAATTTTCAAAACCTGTATAGTAGTTCCATAAATTTGGTACTCTTTAAAGTTAGTATTATTACAAACTAATAGTAAAATATTTAGTATCCGCGATGACACAAGTTCATAAACATATAGAACGGACTTGTTTATTGGTGTGTTAATGTACGAGGCCGTCCGCCGCCGCGCCGCTGCACTTTGGCGGAGTGTCAAGTGACTCAGTCCGCGGACCTCGCCACACACGAGACCGCCGCCGTTCGTCTGTCTCACATCATTGTTACTAGCGGCCCGCCCCGGCTGCGCACGGGTGGACATTATGTGATTTATATTTTAAAATAAACAAAGAGTAATCATTTTTCTAGGACTATAATATTTTTTTACATTTACCCTACTATAACTATAAACTTTTAAATATAAACCTGTTTTATATAGCCTACGTCACTCAGAGATAATGTAGCATTCTAATGGTGAAAGAATTTTTGAAATCAGATTAGTACTTTTTGAGTTCATTCATTATAAACATACAAAAATACAAATCTTTTCTCTTTATTATTAGTGTGGATTAATGTTCTAATTGCTACTTTACATTAATAAAGGTTTGCACACACTACACCAACCCCACCGAGAACATTGAAACATGATGATGATACATACTAGATTATTCGGCGACGTCCCTCGTCTTTAACACCAAGATCTAACCAAGTATATCCTACCAGACTTGCTTTAACACGACATACCCTCATAATGAAAATATAAATGGGCGCCAGATAGGTTTGAAAAATGTTTTGCTCGCAAGGCTTTTTAAGAACCTGGGTTGCAAAGTTGTGACTTTATCGGCAGGATTTAGTGTGCGATTTCCGTAGAAATGTCATATGTGTCAATGTCTTCTGAGGTTTAATGATATAATCTGCAAGGTGCAATGTGATGTCCAGGTGGTTATATGTTTTGTTTGTTCGCCTATATAATGTAAGCGTCTTTAAGTCAAGAATTAATAATATTTTACTGAGTTAGTGTGCTTTGCCCTGAATATTTCCTCGCTCCTTGCCATATCAGTCAAGGCTTGCAACTACGTACCGCTCAGAGCGATAACTCTGCGAGCGGTTTTAAAACAACGAACAAGCGTTATTAACATACATTTTGTAACTAGCATTTAGCGTGAACGACAACAGAAAAGATATATATGTAACGACTATGAGCGATATCGGGATGACATACCGTCAGCCTTCTATCAATAGGCTCAAGCCTTCGGAGGCATACCAACATCGACATTTGGGGGCCACTAACCCCTCCACCAATCCGCATTGGAGCAACGTGGCAACGTTTGTATGGTCTAGGTGTCAGCACTATGAGGAGCGACCCGTGCTCAGTAGTGGGCTTTCTAAATTGAAGGCATACCGTCTGCGCTGCGCGAGGAGAGCCGCCGCTGCGAGAGATGCCGCGCGACGGGCGGCGGCGCGCGCGTGGGCGGCGCGGCGCGGGACTCGTAGTGCGTGCGACCACTGTACCGGAATCGGGAGCCCAGCCGCGGGAACAGCGCGCCGCGCGCCGCCGGCTCGGGGGACGTCAGCCTGCACCACACACACGTTCACATACATACAAAAAAGTCTATTGACTGAAGTCGATGACAGAAAACAATATCTTTAGAACAACTTAAATAGTTTCGCCCTTAAACGGAAACAATAGGAACTCAACTCTTTAAGGTAACTCATAGTTACTCATAAAAGTTACCTTAAAAATCGATATGTATCAACTAATGTCACTATAAAAGCTCAAATATTGGTTAACATTAGATTTTACCAGTAAATTTACAGACACGAATTGGCGAAAGTAAGAATTTATAAACCGGGACAAATTTTTAACATTCGAATTTGTTGTATAAACTAACGGAACTGAAAAAAAAATGATAGATGAAGTTAGTTAGGTCCCTGTATTAATCCAAGAAGGAGGGACCCCACCGTATCGGGGTCTCGTCAACTTTTGTGGCAGTCATATCTCGTAAGATACATAAAAATATGTAAGATATTGACTAATAGTTTATTTAAAAATAAATTATTAAAAAGTACTCATTGTTTTATTCTCAAAACCAACATTTCCAAGCCTTCACTGCTAAAACCAAGCATATACTACTTCATATTTGCCCATCCATGAAACAAAAGACTGACCTGAAGAAGGTGTGGTGCTCGACGCAGGTCTTCCAGAGCTTCTTGGCGGCGCGGTGGTTGGCGAGCTTGAAGCCGACGGTGGACTCGAACTGCTCGAACTCTCCGGGCCGCAGCTTCACGTAGAAGTTGTGTCGCTTGTAGCTGATCTTCAGGATCTTCGGCCACGCGAAGCGGTTGATACGCAGTCTGTAGTGGAGATCAAGGATCATAAAGCCATGTACAAGCTTTTATTTTACTTGCAGTGTATATTTGTATATTTTGTTTGTTAAGTGTCTGGGTCAAATCTTGCAACCTAATTAGACCCACTTCCTCTTACACTACACGGAGCTGAAATTTTGCATAAGTTTCATCCTGATGACAATCCATTACTATGATAACCATGACTTGATACTACCTTCAGGATTGGCTCCAGACAAGGGTACTTCGTAACGGTTAGAAATACAGTTAAGAAAATTTTAGTTTCTTTGTGTGATGAACGTATAATTAAAGCTTTTATTTTTAAATATTTTTAGTTAACCTTGTTGTTTTCCATCTTACGGTCATAAAAACAGTATCATACAAAGCTTAGTTATTAGTGAATCTACTTGCGAAACACTCGGTCCCGAGTTCGATTTCCAGCCAGCGTTAATTATTTATGTGATAGATAAATATTCGTTCATAGGTCGTACCTAACAAAATATCAAAATTATCCACGATCCAATTCTAATGTGATATGAATGTGTATACGTTTGCTACTATGATATTTTCATGTATCTTACTGATAAATGAGACCAAGATAGCAAGTGGCCAGCATTGCCGATGTACCTTAACATCAAAGGTGCCATAGTAAGGTAAAGATGTAAAAAACAAAGTGTATTCAGGCTATATATTTAACCTATAATATGCAAAAAAACAGGCAAGCAATGAGCTTTTTACTTCTCCTCTTTATTATGGCACCATTCCGAAAATGTGATTGAATAAAAAAAAATTATGTCCATTAATGTATCAAAAACACAAACATGAAATAAAATGTGTAAAGAAATGATCTTAATTTGTATAAAAATTAGAACGATATGTGAAGAATTTATCAACGTCATATTTATTCCAACAATCAATATGAGAGACAGAGCTATGTATGCCTTAAAAGTGCTTCAATCTAATATATGTATAGGTTTTTCAGAAATTTATTCGTAGCAGATGATTTCACTTCATCTTTTCAAGAATGGCCGAAGAATAAATCTTCCCCTGGCTTGTCAATACTCACTTCTCTCGGTGCACGAGCAGGCCGGAGGAGCAGACGCCGAGAGTGATCTCGACGTTCTCCGAGTCCCGCGCGGGGTGCAGGTCCACGCCGTACATCGCCAGCTTCTTGGCGTTCTCCAGGTAGTTCAGCTCCGCCTCCGCTGGCGTCTGGCCCCTGGACGACACAGAGATAATCAATCATTACTTCCTGATGAAATAATAATTATGACGATATACATATTCTAATATTATCAATGTGAAAGTGTGCATGTTTGTCCATCTTTCACGTACAAAAGGAACGACGGATAGAAGTGGACATCAATGGTATGCAGAGTGACATCTACAGGCTACTTTTCATCATCATTTGTACTAGATCTTAATATGTGTACAATATTTCAAATCGAATGTCGTTGGTTTTATACTAAAAACAGCTAAAACGACTCGGTTCGTCTCGTTCTGCGAAGGACAGTAATTACTTGCCCCGCTTTGCTCTTCCGTTCAATTAGTATCGTAACTGCCGCACTCAGAGCCGTTAATGTTTCCTTCAGCCACTTCCTAATTCAGAATTGGTATAATCATTCCAAACTTAGTAACGATTTAAATAACTCCAACGTGAATAGACTTTTATAAAATTATTTTGCTTTACCATCTAAAAGCTAACAGTCTTAACCGTCACAAGTCGTGAAAACCACTCTCATTGGTCGGATTAACGTCGCTCGTGCCATCGTTTCACCGCGATTGGTCCGTCGAGTTATGTTCATCACGGGGTACGGGGTCAGGACATTGGCCAAAAGTATACATTAGTGTAGTTTCATTTCCTTTATGCTCACGTCACGTGCCACTTACTGTCAGGTAGGGTCCTAGTAAGCCGCTAACTTATATAATTCAAAAAGAAAACATTGTAATATAAATCTTTATATTGTTTTGTTCACATTTCAATTGTCAATATTTAATTTACTCACGAGAAATAGAGACGTCAACTTGGATATAAAATTCAGCCGTAATTACCCAGACATAAAGTTTGTATTTGAATGGCTTCTTATGAGTCAAGTACATGCAAGTGTTCTGCACCACCTTGGCCAAGTGGGGATTGGTAGAAACACCTTTAAGAATTTTACGGGCAAATCTCAGATGTGCAGGTTTCATAATGTTTATATAACAGTTTTTATTAATTAGCGATGCGTGCATAATTCGAACTCAGGCCCGTTTCAGAGCAGTTAGGCAGATCACACGCACATCCACTCTAACCCACCTGTGCGTCTTGTGCAGCTCGACGACTTTCTCCTCGAGCTCAGGCGTGCAGGCGGAAGGCGGCACAAGCCGCAGCTGCTGGCACAGCCCGGCGCCGGTCTCTCCCGGCTCGTGGTCACCCAGCTCCGACTGCAGCAGGTAGCTCGCCAGCAGCGCGTGCGTCACCGTCGAGCACGGGAGACGGCCTGCGGGGTGTAACGAGGTTTTATTACGTCATAAATTTAACATGTTGTTTTTGACAACATATTAATGACAATCTGACAATATTCTCAGCTTTATCGGAGCTCGACTATTTTTGACAAAATACTAAATGTGTATTTTACTAGTAGATGGTATGTGGTCTGCATCGCCCACGCACCTGTGTAACACCAAAAGCAACACAGAGGCATTACTGGGTAGAATTTTTCACTTCGACGCTAGCAAAGGCAAAAGCTCCTCTCCACATAATGTGGTAAGAGAATTACCTGATCTACAATATTAATGAATAATAATTTTATGAATAATAGTATTGTTAAGCTACGTAGTTAAAATAACGCGCACAATATTTTTAAATTACTTGTACACAATAATTCTTTACAGCATAATTGAATAGTAAGATAAGAAACACCATTTGGTTTTAGCACTAAACTATAGTTGAGTAATGTGATATAGCCAGCCAAGTTACCTTCGAGCAGGTCCTTGCGCACGGCAAGCACGAGCTGGTACCGCGTGAGCTCCTCCTGCAGCTGCGCCGGCTCCGGCGGGTAGAACTTCACCGCGAACCGCACCTCCCATGGCTCGTCTGAAAACAAACGTTTAAACAATATAATAAGATAATATATAAATGATTTCAAAACTTTATTTTAATGTAATAATTTAAAATTAACTTTCAGATTGTGTAATAAATGTTTTTCGCCGTCAATGTATAATACTCAACTTCATACTTTGGAAATAAATAAAATACGAAATACATACACAAATTAATACCTACTATATCGACGATGGAAAATAATAAAGGCGTATATTTTTAGAATAACTTATAACACTTGTAATCTTATACGGAAAGTTATAAAGGCGTAACCATACATATACTCACGTTTGAGCATCTTAGAGACGCGTTTGTCCAAGTCGATCCATACTCTCGGGTCGTTTCGGTCCTCGTAGAGAAGGCCGAAGTAGTCCTTCTCCACCAGGTTCAGGCTGTCGCACACCTTGCCCAGCAGCTCGTGTCCCCGAGCTTTCCTCTGAAAATTTTAATTACGAACAGGATATGAGTACCTACTATAACCTCATGACACCGATTGAGGGAGTGGAGCGTTCGGCTGCGCCTGCGGCTTGTTTCGATTGTAATCCATCGATAAAGATGCGCGACAGCGGGCGCGTTCGGTGGGAGGATGGGTAACCGGTAGGAGCAACAAATTCATGAACGATTCCGTGCTTCGGAGGGCACGTAAACCCATGGGTCCCGGCTGCTATCTTTAGATTTCAATCGTTAAGACATGTTGGAGTCCGGTCTGGTCCGATCCGGCCTAGTCTGGTATTGGTAATGTCGACGGGCGGTGATGACTTGCCATCAGATGTCCCGCCTGCACATTTGCCTGCTTTTAACATTACTAGCTTCCGCCCGCGACTTCGTCCGCGTGGAATACTTACTTTACTTTAGGCTAACGCTAACATTAACCCGCGACTTTGTTCCTGTCATACATTATTTTTGCGAAACTTTAATCGTTAACACACGCACGCACGCAGCGGAAACTCTCAATAGGAAAAAATCCCCCGATTTTGTAACATTCTTCATAGGTGGTGCTCCGCTACTATTGGTCTTAGCGTAATGATATACATATAGTCTAGCCTTCCTCGATAATAGGGCTATCTAGCACTGAACGATTTTTTTTAAATCGGACTAGTAGGTCCTAAGATTAGCGCTTTCAAGCAAACAAACTCTTCAGCTTTTTATAATATAAATATAGATATAAACTCACGTCAACATCGAGCTCGATCTTGGTGCCGTCGAGCAGCTCGACGCGCGCCCGCGCCACGTTGCCGGCGGGGCGGCGCTTCGGGGACTCCTTGGCCTTCGCCTCCTTCTCCTTCGCCTCCTTGCCGTCCTTGGCGACACCCTCCGGCATCGTGCCACGCTTCCTTCAACACCTGGAAACAATGGGCTATGGGTGAAAATGTGAAGATCAAGAGGACACTTCTATACCGATATATTTTATAAGTAAAGGGAAAAATGAGAAAGATCGAGCGTATACTTAGTCGACGTCCTACTATCATACTAATAATATTATAAAGATTTCGTGAGGATGGTGTATGGATGTATGTAATTCTAAGTAAAAAAACATGAACGGATCTGGATGATATTTGGCACAGAGATAGATTATAATGTGGAATAACACAAGGCTACTATTTACCAACAGACCACAGGAGCGACGCCGCAGCCGAAAGCTAGTATTATTAGAATAGATTGGTAAGGGACATGAGGTCACTGCGACCACATTTGATCTATTGTGGCAGAAATTGTTGTTAACAATTTCGTATTAATTACGATTCTGTATTAATTTAACGATATCGACGACGGGAAACAATAAGGGCATAACTCCTTAGAGTAACTATAAGAGTTACACCATTATACGGAATAGAATAAGGGTTTTCCATCGTCTACATATTAGAAATTTTCACTTCCAAACATTAAAACAATTTAACGAATCGGTCGTCTACTGCAAAAATGCAGTCCATTATCGGTAATATATAGTATGTGAACTTGGAAAAAATCTATACCTACTAATAATAAAATTGTATCGGACTCAATTCTGTACATTAAGTCTTTTTGAAAAATTTAATGCAGCGAGGATTTGTTATCTATATAGAGACCAAAAAATATTTTTTTTGGATTTATCTTCTGTCTGTCTGTTCGAGTTGCACGCAAAAACCACTGGACAGGTTTAGAGGAC
>DWJZ01009318.1:0-10784 GCA_018249125.1 Asbolis capucinus
TAAATGAATTTACAATTACTTTTTGTATTTTATGTGACAAATAAAAACAAATTTACCGTTTTTATTAAAATTATTTTACCGTTGAGTAAACTTCCACGTTTATTTAAACTTAAATTTTACCTTATTTTCATAACTAATTTTATATTTATATACCCCGATTAATGATATAGAAACTTAATTTTATGCAAATCCAAGTTGCGTTGAAAAGATATCAACGCATTTACTATTAAGGCACAAAGTTAAGGATAAAATAAGGCTTATGTTATTATGTTGATAATATTATTGAGTTATTTAGAGAACAGCTTTGTAGGTCGAATTACATAATCGTGACTAATAATAAACTGTAACGGGGTCAATTCTGTACATGAACTATTTATTGAAAATTTTGATGCAGGGAAGCTTTGTTATCGATATAGAGACCAAAACATTTTTTTTGTATTTACTGTCTGTCTGTTCGATCTTCACGCAAAATCCACTGACCAGAAATCGATGAAACTTGGCACAGTCGTTGTTTCAAACCCGAGAATGGTTATAGGATATGTTTTATCCCAGGAAATGGCCTAGTTCTCACAGAATAACAGGTTAAAATTAGTATGGCAACTCCGAAACCAATAGACCACTTTAGATGAAATTTGGCATGTGGCTATGTAAGAACAATAGGTATAGGATACTTTTCATACCAGAAAACTTATTTGTTCCCGTATCCCGTTGGATAATAGGTTAAAGTTAGTATGGCAATTCTGAAACCACTGGACAACTCCTCTTCCGAAGCGAAGCGAAGGCAACCTTACCTAAAATGGATGTATTGTATCAGTAATAAGTCATACAATACAATAAAATAGCTCACCAGTAGTTTTTATAAGTAGACTTATAACTACGTAATAAACTTTAAGAATTTGCCCACTATTTTATTTTTTTCAATATTGCCAATTTTTACTACTATGTTTAAATGACTATACATATAATATTTAATGATATTAGCTGTAATAGCGGTTTACAATGACACATTGTGATTTCATGGATCAGAAATAACGAGAACTGCAAAAAAACGTATTCTTAATTTAACAGTATAAATTGACAAAAATCATTGCAGTTGAAACTGTACACTAAACACACAGATCAACAATGTTACTTTCACCTTTATAATGTTAGTAATTACAGGGTTGACTGTATTATTATTATTTTGACGTATAAGCAGGCAACCAAACAGACGCGTCATCTGATGGTAAGAGACCACCGTCACCCATGGACTAACAACAGCAGACTGGGGTGCATTGCCTGCTAGGAAGGTATTAATAAGAAGTTAGGAAGTTGCTAGGAAGTCATAAGTGATTATAAACAAATACCAGTAATTGAAAGGACCAAAGCAAATAGGTGTAAACACAAAATATTTATTATGAATTATTCCCAAGAGCCTGGCGAAGTTTATTAAATTCTCAGCAGGGACGCGTGGAAAGTTTTTTCAAGCGAGTCACACGCGCGTGTCGGCGCGTGCGGTGTCGACTTACCGAGGGCTTGTACCAGGCAATCACTGGGCCTTGACACATTGGCAACTGAGCTCTGTTGTTGATAACAACTTCTGTATGATCCTTGCTTATCTATATATTAATACGTGAAGCAATAATCTTTGTATCCCTTTGTTAGAAAATTGCACGGACTTGGGACAACGAAATTTTGCACAGATAAAGGAAAAGAAATGCTGAAAGCAACCCGTTTATATGAAAATCCTTAAATTAGTAATTTAAGAATTTCATTTCATACGCTACTATGTATTTGGGACACACTGAGATTTGGTGATTTCAGTACTGCAAGTGACAATTTGGTTTTAAAATGAATTACAGCTGAATTTTAAGGACAGGCAAGATCTCTAGTTTGCATCTTTATTAATAAATAATATAGAATGTCACGGGCAACAGTAATACACAGTCACAAATAACGATACCTTTAAATAGGTAAACATATCTATCATTAAATGCTTATTGAATCGACCGCTTTCTTTTGAATTAATAAATCTCTTTTAACGGACTTCTAAAAAGAAGGAGCTTTTCATAAAAAGTGAGCTTCAAATTTACCATTTACGTAATTACGTAAGTACATAATTAGTACAATGAAAACTTAATTTCAAAGTATTTAAGTACCTAAGTACCTACTCAGTCAAATAATTGTCACTTTTTAGGGTTCATTTAATACTGTATTGAATTTGAAAAAGTGGCAATTTTTTTTATAAGTCATAAGTAACATCAAATATTAATAAGAAAAACAATAAATTTATCACAACTATCCTAAAATCAATGGTTCATAATTGATATGAATGAATACCGCAATTTATATCTCGTTTATAGTGTGTCCTAGCATAGTTTTTCAATGCCAACAGTACCTTATTAAACAATCAGTTGGAATTCGGGGCGTTCATTCATATTTGTGCCACGCCACGTAACAATGTGAAAAAGTAGTTTGTACTGAAAAAGGAACATTAGTAAGGCATGATATAGATCTTATTAGGGTTCTGTGGTGGTTAAAAAATATATAGTTGAAACTAACATCTCAAACATATGTATTTGACATACATTGGAAGGCTCTTACGCTAGGAAATATAAAATTACAAATCTGTACTTTTAGCCGTTGAAGTGTTCCGTCAATCCGGACCTCAACGTAGAAACGGGTCGTGCTTATCATAAACACGCATTGGCATCGGACCTCGGACCAAACAACGCAGAGTAGGAGAAAGTGGTTCTATTTCACATTTAACCCGAACAATTAAAAACATTGAACTTTTAGTGCTGTTACAAACGTATTACGGAAACACCGATGATATTAATATGAATAATTATATATAGAATTATAGATCCAGAATACAAAGAAACAGAAAATTTTATAACTTAAACCGTTATAGAGTTCCCTAGTCTGGAGCCAGTCCTGAACATGCTTGACATAAGAATGCATTGTTGTCAGGAAGAAAACTTAATGCAATATTTCCGCTCCGTAGTGTAAGAGAAAAGGAAGTGGGTCTAAATTAAGCTTGCAAGATTTAACCCGTAACGAACAAATATACAGATATTTGTATATTTACTAATACTAATATACAAACGTATACTGCAAGTTAAATGAGAGCTTGTAATAAAAAAAACATCAACTATATCATTACAGGTAGTTGACTATATAATTATATTTCACACAATTATGGTTTATAACAAACTGTATATTCAGAATTTCACGGAGATATATGTATATTCTTGTGGTAGGTTAGAGTACCATTTTCTTAAATATAAACGATTTTAAAGTCTATCTCTGTCACTACCCTGCTTACGGAGTGAAAAGGTTGGATTCGCGGCTTAAGTCTGTTATCGTTTATTATTTTATAATTTTTTTTTTATAGTATCTCCTATTAGTAGGTACTACTTACATATCTACTGAATTAGTTAATCCTTTCTTCGTCAATCCGCAATGGAATGGCATGGTGCAGTATGCTCTAGGACTTCTCACTTATCCAGGGAGACACATGCTGATACATTAACAGATTGAACCCATTAATCCTTTTTCTCAGAAATACTGCAGGAACCAAATGAAACTAACGCGCTTCGTTCTTGGCACATTGTAGTGATGTAACACAATAATGCCTGGAGTTGTTCCGTAAGACAAGAACGGAAATGTAAAGCCGAGGTGGCTGGTACAAGAGTGTTGCACCCGCCGCGGGAACGTTACGCTAGCACGCAATATTTGAATACGTTACACGCTACCCCACTGAGAACGTTACATGTCACTAATACGAGCAATTCTTGTATGTATGAGTGCGCCAGTTGTTTATGTAGTAGTGTTTTAGATAACAGCATCATCAGTCACATCATCAGCTACTCGTAAATGTCCCACTGCTGAGCTCAGGTCTCGTCTTAATGTGAGGGGTACAGGCCATAGTCTACCACGCCTGCCAAGTGCGCGGTGCATCGTTGCATGGATGGATCAGTTACATAATTAGAATAATAAATAAATAATAAATATCTTTGGACAACTCACACAAGGCCATCTGACCCCAAACTAAGTGTTAGCTTGTGCTATGGTGATCAGACAACTGATAAACATACATATATACTTTTAACTTTTAACATATATACTTAAATATATATTTCTATTACACACCCAGACACACAGAACAAACAGTCTTGTTCATCACAGACAAGTTTGACCTGGGTGGGAATACTCCGGTGTAGTAGTCAGGTTCACTAACAACTAGACCAACCGGCCTGTTATTTGTTGTTGTTGAACGATGTACGGTGAGTTGTCTTGAAAGAAGCGGCAAGAAACTTCCAAGTAGAAGATACGTTTTTCTCGGATCGCGGAGCTTGTGTCTTGTGTTGTCCAACCTCGACACAACGGTTTCTGGAGCAGGATTATGTGTTAGTTAATCTTTAACGTTCATAGCACTGCGGCTTGTTTCGATTGTAATCAATTGAGAGAGTTAAGCAATAGCGGGCGCTGTCGGTAGGAGGATGACATCTTGGCCCTAGCGGTGACCCATCCTGGGTGAGCTACCCTAGATGGCCTATCCTGGATGACTGCCAAAGCCAAAATAAGATGGATTTACGTACTCCCCAAATCACGGAAACTCTCATTTTTGCCACTAGCGGTCACCCATTCACTTCCGACCTCCCCTAAAACGCCTCCTTACACTTTGTAACTCCACAGAATCCAATTGAATATACTAATTATATCCTCAGTGATGAGGAGCATTTTCACCTCAGAAGTGAATTAACAAGTACGTTTTAAATGGGACATTTCTAAATATTTTGTTAAAATATAGTGGAGGAAAAAGCAACTGGAGTCCCTCCATTAGCATCTATTCATGGATACGGATTCATGGATTCATGGATTAAGAGGATTATCCATATCTTTTAAAAGGATTGGTAGGATTTTCTAAATTCTTTTAAAGCCGATTCTTCATTTAGTAAATGAAAATAAATGTATATTGACTTACAGTAACTATATACATATAGTATACGTAACTTAGCTTTACTTAGCGTATACGCAAAGTAAGAAATTACTAGAAAATATATTTATACATTTATTATCAACTCATCTCAACCCACCACGGCCCACTATTGAGCTCGGGTCTCTTCTCTGAATGAGGTTAAGGCCATAGTCCACCACGCTGGCCAAGTGCGGATTAGCAGACTTCATACACCTTTGAGTTTTGCAAACTCAGCATACTAGTTTCCATGATAATTTTCCTTCACTGTTATAGCGAGTGACATTTAAATGCTTAAAACGCACATAACTCCGAAAAGTCAGAGTGCGCGTCCTGGGATTCGAACCCGGACCCCCCGAGTAGGAGACCGAATTTTTATTCGCTTCTTATTTATAAATATTATATTATTATAAATATTATTAATGTTGAAAATTTTTTGGCATTTTAGCTCCGGTATCGAACACCGTAATTCGATCTCTTTTAGCTGTAAACTATAAATATTGTAAGTATCGAATACAATAATTGCATAGAAAATAATTTTAATTTTAACATTTAACATTATAATTTTAACAAGGTTATTGATACTCGATAGGTAATAGGTAATTCGGTTATGGATTTGTTATCAAAAATTTACTAGCGAGATGTACTATAAGGGCGTCTTCACACGTACCACAACCACTACACGTCGCAACGACAAAATGCTGTCACACAGTGGTTATATGTAAATATTTTCGCTGTAGCTTTGAAGTTGCGCTGTGATACCGACAAAATGTTCACACTAGTTCGCAGTGTCGCTGTTATGGCCTGTGAGGTAGTTGCGTTGTGATCAATATCTCAGACACGGTCGATTCGACTGCAAAATGTTAACGTGTAAATAGTCCTATTCATTTTTAATATGAAATATACGCCCGGCCACGTGGTGTGGTTGAGTTGTGGTTGTGGTGTAGGTGAGGTACGTGTGAAAAAGCTCTTAGATACGAGAAATATAGCACCTATTTTTAAGATACAATTCCGTAACACGCGGCCCACGTCAGATGATGCACTTGGCTTCGACGGGCAACTGCATCACTTTACATCAAAATGAAATTAATTCCTAAATACGCTGTAACTGGAAGCGAACATAACTGTAGTAGCATTTCTGAATTTATGCCATATAACTTAATATAGCAAAGTATCCAGAATTATTGCTACTCTATAAATTGTAGGCTAACAATTTTGAATGCAAACGAGCTACCACGATTTGGTTATTATTGTTCCAATATTTTTATTTAAACAGATATATAAAATAATGGCGCTCAGATTGAAATATTAGTAGAACGATAAACAAATCGTTGCCCTTTTGCATTCATAAGATCATTAAGTTGACACGTAGTTCAAACGTTGGTCACCCGAACGGCAGGTTCTGGGTTCAAATACTGCGGCGCACGCCTCTAATTTTCAAAGTTATGTGCATAATAAAGTTGATTATCACTTGTTACGGTGAAGGAAAACATCGTGAGTAAACCTGCACTCCTAAGTTCTCCATGACAGTTTTCGAAAGTGTGTAAAGTCCACCAAACCACACTTGGCCAGCGTGGTGAACTATGGCCTGCACTCTTCACATCGTGAGAGGAGACCTAAGCCCAATAGTGGGATAGTTATGGGTTGCAATAATGATGATGGTTCATAAAATATAATACCCGAAACGATATACCTTCAACAATAACTGGTATTCTGCAGATGCGACAAAGAGTCACGACTGTTGGTCGCATGCTGTTGAGTGTCGGTTTTGACGAAATCGTACCTTTACTGCAACGGTAATGTAAACATTGAATGTCAAACTAGAGGTATTTTTCTGTTTAAGTGCGCGAGTAAATTTAGTTCAACCGCTGGGACGAAGTGTAACAATAACATGTAAACTTCGATACCACACATCCACTTTTACAGCACTTCTATAAAATAAATAACCGGCTTTATTTCGCCTTAACCCCTCGAGTGCAGTTTGATACATTTTGTAAGAAATTCTTCGGTCGTTTCAACTATTCGAATTTCGTTTCTCGTTTATTCAGGTTGAATAAAATTGATTCAGTTTTGTTTCGTTTATTGTTTCATTTTGAATGATCCAGAGAATTCTAAGAGATTATAAGCGAATCGATAAGCGTTCAAAATCAGTGGCTGTTGTCATGTCAAGGTTATTTTGCCGAGTTCCTGTTTGCTTTAGAATTGTTGATGTTTTATTTATTCCCCTTTCCACTATTATTTGAAGTTATTAAGTACCTAAACCTCACAACAAGCAACTAAAAAGTATTTCATAGCTCAGTTTTAACTAGAAAAGAGCAAGTAGTGTCAACTTAATGATCATCAAACCAATGAAATATTTTTTTAACAAAGCTAAGAATGACCTCGAAATATCTTTTTAATGAAAAACCCGACCATTTTAAGTTTATAATAAGTTAAAGATAAATACATAAATATATTTCAAATATATAGAACGTGGAAAAATGGCAGGATTGCACAAAATGAAAGCCTTTTTTAGCTTTCTGCCATTGTGTGCCAGTGCCGTTAAAGTTCCAATCGCAGAAAATGGGCATAAATTATAGTGATAAAATCGAAAGCGAATAAGAAATAATTCAAAGCAGTCTTAATGATAATAACAATGAAAATATTTCTGCCCTGAGCAATCTGTTTGCCCTTTCTTTCTTTATCGAAGGCTGAGCCTTGATCAAATGCGATAACAGAACGCGACCATTACCATTTCAGCGCTACATTAATCCCTACGTAGGTACTCGTCTGATCATTCGCGATACAGCTATCGATGTGTAACATCTTTATTCTCGCATTCATTAGTAATCACTTATCGTCAGGTGACTGTCTGCTCGTCTGTCTGCTTATAATATAAAAAAAAGATCGGAATTAACACAGATGCAAATATTTCGATTACTGAAAGTATTTTGTCATTGAGAATTTTTTTTAATATTTTAATTATTACTGTTCGCTGCATAGAATCTAATATGCATTACCTGCAACCGATATTACATGAAAAATAATTTCACTCAGGTACCTGAATATTTTTTCCATGATATAATATCAATGTTGCTTATGACCAAGGTCAGAGATGTCAGATTTCTTCTTTTGATGTCGTTTCATTTGGTCACCATGTAATTGTGTAATAAACTCCATTAACTTATATTTATTTTATATTCATGAAATTTGTCATGTGTTCTTAGGTTTCAAAAATTATAATTATGTTTTTAACTTTAATATGAATTAATCAAATCAAGTCGTTTTCAGGTTAACTAAGAAAAATAAAAATCACCTCCTATTACGACATGAGACATCCCAATCAGTAAATGACATTGGCTCCGAATGTCATAAAAAATAGCCATTCGCTAATAGCCTCTAGTCAGCAAAAGTCGGTCAACTTAACCAATCGACATTCGCCTAATAGCCTGATGTTCCTCAGATAACTGTAACAGTTTTGTTTCTACTGCCCATTATGGTTGAAGTAAAGTGCTGGAAAGCCAGAGTTAATGAAATTCCGATAATAATTACATTTTAGAACTTGTTTAGTGAAATTCGCGGTTGGCCCGGTCCGTCCTGGGCACAATGAAGTTTACGGGTTATGTGTTGTGCACTGGCTTAAGGTGGAGTTTCGAGTCATTTTGTTTAAATTACATTTATTATTTATGGGGTTGTATGGGTTGATATAGAAATATATCAAGAATTTATTACTCAAAAAACTTCTGTACCAACACGTTATTTGTAAAAATATTCCTTCTTTGTACATATAACTTTGACGCATTAAATGTTTCTCTTTCTTTCTGTTTTTTACTTTCTATTGAATTTCAGTTTATAAATTTCTTAATGCATAATATTGATAAGGTTCATTGGATACGCATATTGTAACAAAACTGAATCTGAGCTAGAAAAACTAGAAAAAAGACTACAAAAAAGGCTCCAAGAATTAAAATTTAAAGTACACACACATAAAATACTAACTGACACTAAAGTACACACACATACACTAAGTTAACATGAATGAAGCGTTTATAGCCTAAGCCGTTACATCAGAGTACAGCTGCATTCAAGCTACGTGGTAGAGCATCATCAGCACGAGGAGAGGCCCATGCTCAATCTTCAAATTTAAAGCTATTTATAAAACTCTTTTAATGTCACAATATAACTACAAAAAATGTTTAATTTACCCAACGCAATTCAACAAACAAAACGGAAAACTAATGAAACGAATGATACAGCAGAATTTTGTGCTGAACTGATGAGTTGGGAGGTGTAATGTGGAATGTAATTTGCTCACAGCGGAATATTAAGGCATTTAGCACGCCCTCAAGACTATTACATAACGTGGGGATAAAATACTCAAACCCTAGCGTCAGGGTCTAGTCAGGATTCTAAACTACAAATATAACATTTGCCAATGACAGAATAATTCCTACTCCAAGTACCAAGTTCAAACAACAACAAAGCCTTATTAAAGTATTTAAAAACACAAGCTTTAATAACATACCCCTAAAACGACGAAACAAAATTTCAAAGTATTGCTAACCGTAGAGGAGTACGCTTGTCTGAAGGCATTCCTGAGTAGCAGGTCATGCTTAGCATAAAAATGCTTTGTCATCAGGACGGAAGGCTTATGCGAAATTTCAGCTCTGTAGTATAAGAGGAAGTAGATCTAATTAAGCTTGCAAGATTTGACTCGAACAAAGTAATATGCTGGTAAAAAGTCCCGTTACTGTTCCATTACTAACTCGGATCTCCTCTAATAAAATCTTAAGGATATATGTCATAGTCTACCACGCTGGCCAAGTGCAAATTCGTTCAGTATTTTTTGCGTGAATACATCCTAGATAATATGTTTCATTCAAATTCGTGATGCAAAAATCCATACAGAACCGTTAAGCATTTTTGCGTCAAACAATACCAATCCTCAAAAACGCACTTATAATTTTGGTAGGATTTTAATTCTAACCAAATTTGAATACAGGCTGAGATTTAAGGAATTTCTCATTTGAAATTTTAGCCTTCCCGAACCGAGAGCAACATTACAAGAGCAATAACTCTAGTAAATGCGTACGCATAACCCTTAAGGCGTTTCGTTGTGTATTCCGCATAACACCGCGTCCCCAATATGTTCCCCTGGCTTTACGAGTTGCGTAATTTGATTCCTCTGAAATATTAACTGAGAAAATTCGCGAGGAGACAAATGACAAGGGACAAATGTTTTATTTGGGTGTTTGACTGCATTTTACTAATGTTAGTTACAGTATTCAATGTTTTGTACAATAAAAGTTTATAGCACTGCTGGAGATTGATGTTGAGTTTTTATGCTATCAGCAGGAAAAACCAGTAGACAGGTTTCCTGATGGTAATTTCAAATCAAGAGTAAATAGGGTTCTAATAAGTTAGTGCCCTTTTTTTATACAAAATAAGTTAATGCTTGACATCGATCCCAGCTGATGGAAAGTGGTGATGATGTCTAAGATGTTGGCCGCATTAACTTAGTAAATGCCTATTCACTCTTGAAGACTCCCGCATTGTACTTAGGCACAACACCGACGCAGGCTAGTTATTCCAATCCCTTGCGATATAAATGAAAGACGAAGAAAACCGCGTCGTTCGGACCGGCGGGATGTTCACGACATAAGGATGGATAGCTACCATACGCCGGGTTGTTTGATGGAGGAAGTGGGACGGAGGAATAACGTCCAACGAGTCCTGCGCACACCTCCAAAGTGTACCCTATAGAAAACCGAGAGGCTGGCTACTTTGCGCCTGTGCTCGAGGCTTTGAAGATTGGTATTGAGCAGACCTCTATTCCCAATGAGCC
>DWJZ01009319.1:0-10784 GCA_018249125.1 Asbolis capucinus
AACTTCTAAACAAACATGTTAATATAAAACTAACAAGTCTGTCTTCCCGGAAATCCCACGGGATCGGGAGTTACTCGGATAAAACTCCTGCGCGTACGATGTAGTGGGTTCAGCTACTAGGGACTGAATAGTTTTCTCTAAGGAACATGGGACCTAAATGGAAGGAAAAATCCACCTGCACTAATCTCCCTTTCACTTTTCACTAGTGCATATATTGTGTTCCTGAGTTTAGTCCATAAAACTTTCCCCAATAAAAGAATGACATTCTATAAATATTATAAATGCGAAAATTTTGAGGATGTATAGATATTTGTAACTCATTCACGCAAAAACTACCGAATAGAACCGAATGAAATTAAATGAAGGGATAGATAATACTCTGGAATAACACATTTACTACTTTTTATCAACAAACCACGCGGGCGAAGCCGCGGACCGACCCTAGTATAAAATAAATTATCGAAAAATTTGCACACTTAACTATAATAAATAACTTTTTTATGACATTTGACGCGGACAAAGTCGCGGGCACAGCTAGGCTTCATTAATATTATAAATTCGAAAGTATCGTCGGTTTTTTATGCTTTCACGACTAAATCACTAAACCATTTGATAATTGATACAGAGATAGGCAGGAATAAGAAGTGCTTCTGGCCTTCAAAGTCGTCGATAAAAATCCTGGCATTGTTGGAGGCTTTCGAACAACATAAATGGTTGACACTGAATTGGCCATTAAATCCTTCACCAAACCGCATTCACGCCGAGTGGTGAAGTATTCCCTGGACCTCCTCATTAACGAGGATAGTCCTGTGCTCATTAATGACTCAACAACGTGGTACATTCAAAATTATACGCTTGTCAAAGTAATTATATAACAATTAGAACTCAATTTCATTGTTAACTATCTAAACAAAAGGATTAGATACACATTAAACCCAGTCATAAAACTAACGCTTTAATGAGCACTAATACTCAGCAATAAAGAATTAAATTGATGTAATTAGGATAGACCTTTAGGCATAACACGGATAGGTACTGCAAAGAAATTAAAAGTAAAGTAATTAAAAAAGCGTCATTTGAGATTTTCTTAATTACTTTACCAAAATTAATATTTAATAATATTTTGACAAAAAAAAATTGCGTGTAGGTATTATATATGCGCACATAAGTATAATTGTTTTGCGTAAAAAAAACTAAAATATCAAAAAATTCATCTCGTATACCAGTTCTCTTTGTTTGTAAACATAACGATAAATAAAAAAGACACTTCTATTTCAAAATACATAGATAAAAAAACCATAATTTTTAAAACTGAATAAATATATTTTTTATTTTAAAAACATTATCCAATCGAAATAAAGAATATGCTATTTTTTTAAGTTACTTTACCATTTTAATGATTAATTTTTTATTTGAAATCTTGTCATGTCAATTTATATTTTAGCGACATCTGGCGAATAGTTTTCTACATTCTATAAATTTCTTGACTTTACTCACTCACTCTTGACTTAAATAATTTATGAGTTACACGACATAAAGCATATTTTAGTTTCTACTACCTTCCTTTCTACTGTTGCACTACGTTCCAAACCAATTTGATGACATGATAACGTCATTCAAAGTCGATTTTTTAAATTTAAAAACATTACTATTCCAAGTTTAAAACTGAAGATTATAATTCACGTCATAGCTTAACGTCATAGAACTTTAGTCATGGGACTTGTCTTCGTAAACCACAACTTATGACGTAATCCCGTTAGTCACAGAGAAGGGGTTCGATTCTCGGTTAAGTTATTTTACTACCTACTGTCTAGCCTTATTTTACAGGTAACCTAAAGTTCTAAAATAACCTTGTAAATTCAGTATTTTGTATCAAATATCTAAGGTTTCTTAGATGCTAGAAAACTCTTCACTCGAGAGCTTGGAAGATAGTGGCTTGAGAGAATTCGAAGATAAAACTTACAAGGCCATGGGTACAAGGGTGCTGTGTCAATTTCTTTTAATAAACTGTTTTGGTAACGGACACACCTGAATAGGCCAGCGTGGTGGATGGTCTATACAAAAATCGCCCAAACTTTGTTTCAGTCAATTTACTGTGGGTTGACAATTCCTAGTTAAAAGGCTTGCCTGTTGGTCTAGTAGTGAACCTGACTTCGAAGACTGCGTGGGTTCGATTCCCACCTAGAACAAACATTTCTGTTATGAGCAGGTATGTTTGTTCTGTGTTAGGGCGTAATAAAAATATCTATATAAGTGTGTATTTAAAAGTATATGTATGTTTATTTGTTGTCTGATCACCATAGTACAAGCAAAAATGTGAGTGGTGGGTGAGTTGTCCTGAGATATTTATTTATTCAATAAGATATTTAGTTAGCCTAGTGGTTTGAGAGATCTTTCGAACGAGAGATCCAGGTCCTCATATACTATATTACACCTCATATAGTGGGACAGATATGGTTGCAATGAAATAAGCTAATCTTATATACAGCTCTCAATATTTCCTCGTAATATGTTATTAATAATATGATACGCTGGTCCATACTTCCCCACACACGGCCAGCGGGGGAAAGCTGTGATTTCACTTAGAACAACTGTTAAAAACTTAATAGCCACTTTCTAACTTCAATATAATTTGCAAGAACACTTTATACACTTTACCTGAGTATTCATATCATAAATGACATAAGTATTTTATTTCTTTAATAAAGTTTATTAATTGAAAATAATTGAAAAAAGATTATGAAATTGATAAATTTTACAAATATATTAATTGTTTTTGAGCTATTCCAAAAAATGCGTATTTATTTGGCTCCTAGTACATTACTAAAATCAATAAACAAATTAATAAAATTTATCAATTGAATAATCTTTTTTATTATTTAAATACTTCAAATTACTTCTCCAATATTACTAACGTACTCGAAGCCTATTGGGATAACTTAAAAACTCAAATAAAAAAATCGTCAACATCGGGGCGCCCAGTAAAAAGTTAAGAGATAAACTACTCGTTAGATGTCGCTCAAAATTAAATAGGACTACACGACAGCCACCACCTTTTGATTAGGCAAAGATTATTTAAAATAGGTACACCTAATAGAAATACTATGTCACCCTCGATACGCGAAATACTAGATCGGTACAAGTAGATACAATTCATTTAGAATCTTATGAAGCGTTAATAGCAAGGGGGCTGGCTTGTTTCGATTGCAAACGATCGAAGAAGTTAAGCAACAGCGGGCGCCGTCGGTTGGATAGGTGACCGCTAGTGGCCAAAAAATTCATGAAGTTTCCGTGCTTTGGATGACACGTAAACCCGTTAGTCCCGGTTTATCATTACATAGCAATCGTTAAGTCACGTCGGAGGCGTTCGACCGGCATAAAAACTTCCAACAGCCGGGTTGGCCACCAATTCTTGGAGCAGCGTGGTATGCTCTAGGCCTTCTCAGTAAGAAGACACCCGTGCTCATTACTGGGCTATCAATGGGTTAAAGTCATTCATTCAAAATTCTAATAACTAGAATTTAACAAAGCTGAAGTAAAGCCTTTTGAATAGAACCTTATCTCATGTCATAAATAGTTGCTGATACTGTCAGCTTTTCTGTCATAAAACTAACTTAATCCTAAGCAGCCATTTTATGACAGTAAGCCTGGTATTACTGGACCCGGTTTAGTTCGAAACATTACCCCAATTACATTCAAGATCCCCAAAAGTCTTCGATTACTACCTGGGTTTACTTGGTGTACAGGAATTTTGTACAAGTGAATTTAAATGTGAATAGGACGAATAGTTCAATACGACGATTGTTTGCAATATTCTCAAGAAATAACTACTAATGTCAGTTTGTGAGGATGGATGGATGTTTGTTAGTCTTTTAGGCAAAAACTACTGAATCGATTTGAATGAAATTTGACACAGAGATAGATTGTAGTCTGGAAAAACTTATAGGCTACATTTAATCAAAGTTCCTAGTGGCAGAAACTAGCAAATAATAAAATCATGTTTAATTCATTATTCGACTCAAAACATCCTAAACCTGCAATTTTCAGGGACGTGTACTTTTCTTGAAGAATGTATTTATGGCATAAGATTTGTTAAAGTTAGAAAAAAATAGGTGGTTATTGTCTCATCAGTCAGCTGGTATAAAAACTATTGTTTTTTGATACGACTTTTTTACAATATAATTTATGTTATCAGTACGATTCCAATGAATTTTACACTGTTGCGGATACTAAAAATTTTAACGGCAGTCTGGTTGGTTGTTGTTGGGTTGCTTAGGGTCTTGGGTTCGATTACTGGCTGGAGCAGGCATGTTGTAGATATATATTTGTTTTTCAGTTAAGTGAAGTGATTGTGTTGTCCGTGGACTTCTAGTGCCGGAATTCGGTGTCTATTTATTATTGTAAACGTTATTATTAATGTAAACGGGTACCAGTACGATTTATTCATTATTATAGCGATATTTCGACGATCAAAAGTTATATGAGGATGAAGTACATTTCCTATTGTTTTATTCATAAAATAATAATTTAGGATATTTCAAGAATTCCTGTAACATTTCTTTTACTCATACAAGTTATTAAAATACAACATTCCCATAATTAGGAAAATAAGATTTCCCTTCAAGCTATCGTATACAAGCCAGAATAACCTTTTCTTTAGCCACCGGCATTAAACACAAAAAAGGTTTCCTAGCCCGCCGTTATAAGTGGGTGGTATCTGATTGCCGGGAAAAAATGTTGCCCGAAGAACACTTTTTATGTACACTTAAACTAAAAAAATGTGCTTTATGAATGTTCAGAAAAGTCAGTGTTTCCCAAATGGTGGGTAGCAAATAGCGGGCCACAATTTGCGACCCGATTCGAAAATTTTAATTAAAATAGGAAATAATTATTCTAAAAGCATGTGGTAAGTACTTTAAAATATTATTTAGAAAAAAGTGTTAAATTTAAAATCTATTAAGCTTAGAAAAACAAATAAATGTTTTTGAACAACTCACACACGGCCATCTGACTCCAAATTAACCGTTAGCTTGTACTGTATTGATCAGACAACTGATAAACATACATATATATTTATAAATACATTCTTATACAGATATTTACACCCAGACAGAACAAACATTAATGCTCATCACAGAAAAAATAGACTAAGAACTTCGGTGGAGCAGTTAAGTTCACTAACCACTAAACCAACCGGCATGTGATAGATTTGCATTTTTATTTGTCTATTGTAATTAGGTACTTCTTGTGTGACGCGAATTTATTGCGTCGTATAGCGATAATATCGTTTTGCTAAATCTTTTGAAATTTAAATTTAAAGAAATATTTTTTTCTTTCACAAATATCGAACTGACAATGTATTAATATTAATATCTGGAAATCTACAACTACCTACCTCATTACCAATATATTTCTACCTATAGGCATATAAACAAGGAATAACGGAGAGTTATTTTTAACTATATTACACAGACTAAAGAAACTACGTTAAAAACATGTTTTTTTAATATTTTTATTAAAAAATTATGTATTTAACGAGCACGACTTCACTATCTCTGAAAAATAAATTCCAAACCGTGACGTCAATTAACTTAACGTTAAATTAACAATTGCTAATTTGAAGATGAAACGAAAACTAACCAGAAATGATAATAGTTAAACGGGAAGTTCATTTAAACCCGTCCAAACAGCAAAGTTATCCCTGTAAAACCGTTAAGTCAAGGAAAATTCAAAAACGAATTCACTGAACCGAGTTCAAAGGACGCAGCGAACCTTAGCAGGACAGACCTGATGCAAGATATGAAGGCTATACACAATTTCCTACATTAAAACATTCCGCAACACTCATTAAGGAACTAGGATTTAATAAACAAATTACAATTAACGAAAAATTAAAAAATACACTTTTGTACAAAATTGTATTACCTCTTAAACAGTTTATAGTGCATCCTGTTTATAACATAACACTTCACTGCACAAACACGGCACAAAAGTGCACTTGGATTTATAAAATGTATGAACACCAGCACTCGCGGCACGTCCACCCGGTAGGTAGGTTCGAAAAATTATAAAGATGACTACGGTAACCTTGCGCGGTGTGGGAAAGAGACGGATGAAAACGAGTCTGATGCGCGGGCGCAACAGGTGGGGGACAGGTACCCTGTGGGTACACGAAGGGATTTTCTAGTTTAGGGAATAAGACGAGCGAACGTGAGGCTTGACAGTTGTACGTTTACCGAGCAGTGCCGGCTGATTCTGTTTCACAAGTAGAAGCGATATCGTAACGGCTTTGTCGGTATACGTTATTCGGTATTCAAATTTGCAATCGGTTTTCAACTGCACACCAATGACATGGATCCTAAAGTTCTTCATCAACGAAATGTCAGCCGTATTCTGATGATATGAAATTGAAGTTCTATTGAAGTTCAATTAATATAAATGTGAATCCTAAATTCCAGCTGGTCTGCAATGGACTTCTGAACCTCGGAACATGAAAGACTTTAAAATTACGTGGTCAAACGAGAATCGACCAGCTGACTAGCTTTCGCTTGCGGCTTCGCCTAAATTGTGTGCTATTAAAATATTAAATTCCAGACTATAATCTCTGCCAGTTTTTTTTGTAACCCTTTTAGTAATTTTTGAGTAAGTTTGCTTTAAATTTTTTAAAGGTTCATCTTCACAAAGTTGCGTATTTTGAATATTAATAAGATAATACGAGCTTTCTTACCCGAATAGATCGGGGGGATAATATTTTTCGAGTGTATGTAGAATGTATGAATGTATGTGGATTTCTATTTATTCAACTTCTTTGGCACGCCCTAAAGATAGGGTTGCCAATCGTACTATATTATATAGTATTGTACTATATTTCAGGACTCCATATTATATTCTGTTCAAGAAATATATAGTACGCGAATATACTATATATGAGTACAAGATATCAATGTTTATATTTTCCAACACTGAAATTAGTAAAAACACGATTTTTAACGCGCCCTTCGTGCGACTGCCGTAAAGTGCGTGTGCGTAAAACACAAAAAAAATGTTTTTTAAAAAACTAATATCCACAAATAAGTCCGCGATATAGTGTCTGTTACAGTTATGTCACAATAACTATCTTTATCTGGCAAAGGCTGTGAAGCGAAGCGAAGGCAATTTTTAGTATGTGCGTGTGTATATAACTATACCTAAGCCAAGATTCAAAAATAATGTTCACCACAAAAACTTGTAAAGTTAGTATCTCAAAAATTCTTTACATATCATGACATTATGCATAAAATAGTAATGATCACGTACTCCAGCACTCGAACGTGTCTCTAAGGTCGGTCTAGCTGCAAGCATGTCAACTATTTGTAAACAGTGTACGGAGCAAACGAGTGCCTATTGTTGGACAGGTAAATCTGGTTCAGAACCTGTACCGCCCTTTGTGTACCCTTTACGTCATGTCTTGGCTACCTAACATTGTCTTACCTAGTTTTAACTCATACCTGTCCATCAAAGATTGCCAGGTATAGGATATACAATTAATTCTGTAGTCTCTTCTATCTGTATTAATATGTGAAGCAATGACATTGTACATTTTTTTGTTATCGAGGGGGAAATGTTTCAAAGATACCCGAACCCAGAGGGTTTTGTAGGATCTACACTACTCTTCCCACTAATAGCCCCCCCCCCCAGGTATCCACCCAGCACATATGGGAAGGCATCAGGTCCTCTTACGAACACACCGGTGAAAGACATTCCACCTACTCCTTTTTACGGTATGTATACTGCCACAGGACAATGAAATTTTCCAGTTAAATTTTGCAGAAAAGAAGTGCTAAAAGCTATTATTTTATGATTATTTTAATAAAAGGCTGAATCACGTTACGTGGTCGAATTCGCCCGACTAGTTTCGGACATGTCCGAGGTCCTTTGTCGGGAGCCGTCCGCGACGACAGCGCGCTTGCGACTGACTATTATTTTATATTAAAAATATTAAAATACATAGATTCAACTAATTTTATACATGCAAAAATTTGTGTACATGAATGAATAGATGTTTGTTACTCCTACACGCAAAAATCACTGAACGGATCTCGATGAAATTTGGCACAGGGATAGATTGTCTGGGATAACACATACACTTCTATCAACATACCACGCGAACAAATCCACGTTCAGACACTAGTAGTCACATAAATATCTATCAATGAATCCCAGGACACTTCGCAGACAAGCCACCATCATTCATCACCATTTTCGATGATACGTTATTGGAGAAACAACCCACCTTTTGTAATTGGTTTACTCCAATCAGCTGAACTGTCAGCTGAATATAAACGAGGTTTTACGAATGAAACCAATGTACGGTAGAGACTGTCCATTTTTCAGTTACCTGCTTTTAAAGGTATTTCTGTGGAAATTCGTTTGATAACCGACTCCGCGATAAGAACCACGCTGGTCTACGATCTCTTCACGTGAAACAGGTATAGAAACAATGGGTTTCTTTTTAACCGACGTTGAAAAAGAAGGAAGTTCCCAATTGATGTGTATTTTTTTGTTACCTCATACCTTGTGGGTGTATTTTGATAAGTCATTATCGAAGTCCCATTTAATTTCAAGCGAAATTAGGCGACTAGTTTTGAGTTTTTTTTGACTGGGGTATAACTAAAGCATTGCCTGCCAGGAAGAAACTAATCCGTACGCACGGAGAAGATAGAGAAACAAGGGAAACGGTTCATCGCTGACGCAACTAGAATAAAAAACAAGGGGTGTTAAAAATATTTAAATACACAAGCTTTAATTATAGATCCCTAATACAAAGAAAACCGTTAATTTTCATAACTTTGCTGTCAACCGTTGAGGAGTTCCCTTGTCTGGAGTCAATCCTAAACGAAGTATCGTATCAAGCTTTTCATAGAAACGTAATCATCATTGTAATCAGGACGGAAGGTTTATGCAAAACTTCAGGTCCGCAGTGTAAGAGAAGTGGGTTTAATTAAGCATGCAAGATTTGACCCGTAACATACAAATATACAAAGATACTAAAATACTAATATACAAACATACACAGCAAGTTCAATAAAAGCTTTTAACAACACCAATCGACCCCAGAAACACCAACAACATATGTACATACAACTTGACAGAGGAAGAATGGGACGGAAGATGACTGAAGAGGGAGAAAAAGCAAATGAGATTTAAAACTAATTTACAACATTTTATTATATGAAAATGAATTGTAGGTTTCTCGCATATTTTATAATCGAGTGGAATTTACAAAGTCAATATGTGATATTCACGTTTTCTGTGGTCGTGTTTCAACAATTATTTCTTGGTATTTCCGTACGCGACACTTTTTCTCAATTAATGGTGATTTCGATGCAAATTAGTAACGATACAAATACTTTATTAGTTTTTTGTTTCTTTTTAATCGATTTTAAAGAGATAATTTTAATATCGATTTTCACGATAATTGCGATCGATTATGAGTGTATGAATAGTCATTATCATTAAAAACCGTCCCTGGACGTTCTCCACTCACAATGTGAGAGGTACAGGTACTTTAAGAACATAAATAACTCTCAGGAGTGTCATTTCCTTATGTTTGTATGAATAGTATGGTTTCTTAATTAGGTCTGCCAAATTTTAAAATAAAATCCGATACTAAAAATATAAAGTATAAGAAAAATTAACAGTACTTTTTTATATCTTAAAGAAAAAGTATGTTTTAAAATTATAATAACATGAAATGTTCACTTGTCTTAAATACCGTTTATTTTCCTTCTCGGATTTAAAAATATTTTATTTCTTATAAAAAAAGTTGGCAACCCTATCTGTGGTGTGTGAACTGTGTGATGTGCATGAACGACTTTAAGTTCATGCTACTCATGATGGGAACAGTATTTTTAGTAGTATATTTACTATATAGCACATATAGTAGTATATTTATTAGTATATATTTTTATTAGTATGAGTGTGTGTTGGCAATATATGTATGTGGCAACGCACTTATTATAGGACTATAATTCCTATTTCTTGTTTACATAAAATATGCAGATTTTTTTTAACATTAGATACGCCTTACGTTTAGAAATAGCATTTGCACAAGAGAGAGAAAATGTATTAATCAAATAACGATTGTACTTTTATTTGTTGCTTTATGATAGTTTACTGAGCTCTTGGTTTGACTGCTACGCCGAAGGTAGTTAATTCGATTCCCGCCCAGAAAAAAGCTTGTTATGTTTGTCCTGTTTGCCTGTATCTGCTGGGCGCAAACTCGATCTGGATTTTTCCACATTAACTTGACAAATTTTTAAAGAGAAGCTTGAGAAATTTCACTTTGACTTTAGGGACATAGGTAGGCAAGTTAATTCCCCTGTTCCATTCCGTTGCTATTTTATAGTACAATGATTGTACGTAGCACGACAACTGTCTGTAGCTAAGCCCCAGCTGTATCTACATTCCAGAAGTACCAGAATGTACATAACAAGTTTACTATAAAATTTTACCGAGTGGTTTCACCGCAAACGATTGTGAACTAAGCTATATTTTTTCAATACGTATTTTTTTTTATATACGGTACCTTAGAACTTTATTATGAGTAGACCGCTTTTTATAATTCTTTTCTGAAACCTGGTGCTTGGCATGTGGTCCCATATTATTGAGCGACATCTGACGAGTTGTTTATGAGTTATCTATACTAATAATAAAACTGTAACGGGGTCAATTCTGTACATTAAGTATTTTTTGTATATTTTGGTGCAGGGAGGCTTTGTTATCGATGTAAAGAATAAAAAAAA